>PVJA010013294.1:0-27393 GCA_004027025.1 Myocastor coypus | reverse complement strand
GCCTTTGTTTGTTTATTCACTCATTTTTATGGCCGGTTCAGGCAGGGCTGGCACAGCATGTGGTGCCGGGGATTGAACCGCGGTCGGTCGCTGAAGCCACCCAAGCTTTCTGAAGCAGGTGCTTTAGACCACTGAGCCATCCCAACGGGCCCAAGAAAGCTTCTCTAATAGGAGCAAGCTACTCCTTTATTAATTTGTCCCTTGAGTTTGACTTTTCTTTACAACCAGGTGTAACTTTCAAGTACATAAGTGGTTCCCATAATACACCTGCATTATCAGTTGTACAGAAGCAAATATAAAATTTAGGTGGCTGAGAGGGACTTCTTTCTGTAGCTAGGGGTCATTTATATCATATATTTTTTTTTCTGTGGACTTGAGTATGATGTATGCTTTAAAGATTACTTGACTTTTCTCATCAGAAAACTATTTACAAGGGACACAAAATCCAGGAATACATTTTTTATGAAATGAAAAAGTTTACTAGAGAGTATAAAAATATTTTAATACCTCCACTCAATGACTGGAGACAAATTTACTTGTTTTTAAAGAGAAAGTTAAAATGTCAAATTTAACTATTTTATATTTTGACCAAATAACAAGTAATGCTACCTTCATAGAAGTAAATTCCATGCAGTTCCTTAAGGAAACATTGTCATCTCTTTTTGATACTTTCTTCACAGGTTTTAAGATAACTTTAAAAACAATTCACGTAATTGCTTATAAGTTTTATAAGCCAAGGTGTGAATGGAATAAAGTTGTAGTGTACGGTGACAACTGAACTTTTCTGTTAACATTAAGCCTCTTTCAAAACTCAGCAACGTACAAATTTCTTGCCCACGCACTGGAATAGAAATTTTCACTGTGACATTTTCTTTGCATAAAGCAAAGAGAAGGCCAACCTGATACAAACCACACGTTGCTTTACCCACCTCGTCCAATTAGAGGAATCTTTTCCTTTGTGGAAATCAGACCCCTGGGAACCACTACTCCCAGCAGAGCCTCCCTTTCAGGGCCCACAAAGCCAGCAGGGATCGGGCCTCTCCTAAAGCCTCAAATCCATGGAGCATATGCAGAATCGTTCACATCACTGCTCCCGAATCCTTCTGAAGCAAATAAGCGGAAAAGACCCAGGGGGAGTAGAAGATTATAGTTGATCTCAATTTAAACATACTAACAGTATCCCCATATTATTCCAGGTTTTACCCAGCTGTTTTGGACTTTCAGTGAATTTCAACATGGGCACACAAACCTGTTTCAAGGATAAGAAGATATAAAGGTTCAAAAGGAAGTGAATCCCATTCTGAACTTTGTATCTTACATCCTGGCTTCTTGCTTGGCAAACTCTTAGGGTTCAATGCCATTAATATCCCTTCCTCATTTATTTTTCTCACAGCAAAGACATATTTCTTATTATTACTTCCCAGACCAGGTCCCTCATAGTCTTAAAAACTATGTATAGCTCAGGGGCATAAGTGTCCTGAGTTTGAGTTCCAGTACCAAAGTGGGGGGAGGAATATAAACAGTATATGTCACACAGAATTTGCTCAAAATTCTTTCCTAGACATTTGGGATTTATTTCTGAAGCAACTCTCCATTTTTGTCAAGTAAAATGAGGGAGAATCCTCTTGCTGCGGTTTTACTCATTTTAGGAAGCCATTGATGGTGGTAGTAGTGGTGGGAGACCAACTTTTACCAAATTTAGAGTACAGTTGCAATCAATCATTTACCAATCAATCACTTTTCATGAAAGAGTGAATGTTTTTAGTTTTCCCAGAACTGTGGAGAAAAAGGAAGACACTTAAAGTCATGTTTCATAGAAGCTGATTCCACCAACTGAGTTCAAGAGGTGAGGGAGAAGCAAATATTTAGATGTAACAGTGGGGGGCAAAGTTTGTAAGTGAATGAGCGGAAGAGGATTATTTGTGCCTAGCACTAGTGCCAGTAAGCTTGCTAGTCAGGAGGAAGTGTGTCATGGCCATTGTCTTAACAAGCTCCATTGAAGACATGGAAGAGCTTCAGTGAAGGTCACCCCTGGGTTGCCCTCCAGACAGACTTGGAAGTGGGAGTAAAGAAATGCTTATTGAATAGTGCCATGAGGTCAATCACCATCACAAGAACTCCACAGTGCATATTATGATCTCTTTTTGCAGATGAGTGAAATGAATTTGAGAAGGTTTCATCTCGTAGCAGACTGCTAATTGGTGGTCAACTTCTTACACCCAGCTGAACTGGATGAACATGGTGCTGGGTGTGGGAGGCCTGTCCGAGGATTGCTGTTGAAGCATAAGAGGCAGAGCTGGAGAAGTGTTGAGAGGCTGTTAGGGAAGCTGTTTGGAAAAGCCATTGGAGTTGCTACAGATGCTGCTGGGTCTCTTGGGCTGCTCTGCTGGAGGACTTGCATGGCCCCCTTTCCTGATGGCACTCAGCTGGTCTTGTTGGAGGAGGAGCTCGGGACTTCATTGTCACTGAAAATGGTGATGGTTTCTTTGGGGGGAGTTCTGGTCCTCATCTTGAGCTTCACTTCCTGGCTCCAGCCTCCTGGAGAAGCTTGTCACATTGGTTTTCCTGATAGGATTCCATTCAACATCAGTGGAGGAGCTCAGGACCTCACTGTTGCTGAGGATGGCAGAGGTACTTTTTGTGGGGAGCTGTGGTGCTTACCTTGAGCGTTGCTTTTCAGCTCCAGTTTGGATCCCTCAGCCTGCTCACGCAGATCCTTCATCTTGCTGCCATAGACTTCCTAGCTTTCACCACGGACCTTTGGGCCTTCCCAATGTAGGTCTGTGAAACATTGTTGTGGGCTGTAGGCCTCCATTTGGACTTGTGAAAGGCATTATTATGGGCTCTAGGTCTTCAGCTGGACTCAGGCAGGATATTAGGATCCAGGCCACCCTCAGCTTGATCCTTTGCTCTTTAGTACGGGGACAAATTTCTTCACTCTTTGTATATGATTCTATGGTTGACTATAAAATAATATAGAATGTGCCCTGTGATAAGGTTCTAAGTTCAATCCACAGTGCTGAGAGAAAAAAAAAATGTGCCCTTTGTTGTATTGTTCACCTTGCAAAAGCTCCAAACCATACCAAATCTCATGTCGAAGGGTACTCACTAGAGCAGAAGGAAGTTCTGATTCCAGCCTATCCCTTCTATAAGAGCCACGTGATCGATGTTCCCAGAAAGCATTGCATGTAGGGAAGCTGGTACGAAGGCTCATCATTTCTTGTTCTCTGATGTTGGATCATGCAGTGTAACAAAGAAATAACTACCGACCGCAGATCTTTTCCTTTCTCTGAAGAGGCATTTGACACAGGTGGGCTGCATCCAGAAAACAAGTGAGAAGATAGAAAAATGCACTACATATGAAAGAGTAAGTAATGTTTATTTTCCATATAGAAAATTTAGAAAATATTGCAAAATAAAAATAAAAATCTCTCAGAGTCCCATCACTCAGACACCACTGTTTTCTCTCCCTTCTGTTTAGGAGCCTGCTTAGGCAAACCTAGTCAGGTGCAGGAGATGGCTGTTCAATCTCCAGCTCCACAGGCCTGACCAAACCCACCCTTAAGGCAGCCTGAGTATGGAAAAATAATTTTTTTCTTTTTTTGTAACATGCATATAAATATACATGTATAGCTATACTCTAAACAATTAAATATTATGTATAATTGTAATTTATCTTCTAGGACCAGGGAGATAGCTCAGTGGCATAAGCACCTGCCTGGCTAGTGCAAGGTGCCAAGTTCAGTACCTGCTACTGTGTTATGATTTCTATCTAGTTGTCCCCCCAGAGCTTCATGCAGTCATGGGGTGGGGACTTTTAGAGTTTGAGAATAACTCATGATCCACTGGGATTATGGGCTTTAGTGCTTCTGGGATTATGGATCTTGGTACTGCTGGGTTCTGGGTGTGAGTGCGGCACCCAACCTGGGGCTGATAGCCTGACTGTCACACAAGTGAGACAGAGAGACAGAGTCTCTGGGTTACCACTGTTGCTATTTCGCCTCCATGAGCTGGATGCCCTCTGCCTTGTGCCACTGTACCTTGGAGCCAGGCAAGTATGGACCGAAACCTCCAGTAACTGTGAGCTGAATAAACCGTTCCTTCCTTCATTTTGGGTATTGGGTATTTGTCCCAGCAAAGAGAGAAGAGTATCTGAGACATACTGCAAATAAATAAACAAATAAGAGAGAAAATTAATTTATCTTCTAATAAATTCTGTTAGATACTACTCCAACGCTGTTCGAAAGCCTTTACAAACATTCCTTTCATGCTACACATGTGTCATAATTTATTAAACTACCTATAGTTGGACATCTAGTAATTCTTTTGATACAGTAAGTATCTCTACATTATATAAATATATTGTTGCTTTTTAAACATTTCTATAATGTCATCAAGAGTAGACAAACCAAAATAAATAAATAAATAACAAAAAAATTTTTTTAGAAAGAAAGAAAGAAAGAAAGAAAGAAAGAAAGAAAGAAAAAGAAAAGCTGGACATGGTGGCTCACGCCTGTAATACCAGCACTTGGGAGGCTGGGACTGGAGGATCAATGTGAGTTCAAGACCATCCTGGACTACCAAAGTGAGCTCAAGGCCAGCCTGAACTGCACATCGAGACCCTGTCTCAAAAAGCCACACACACACACACACAAAAAAAAGAGTAGACAAACCACATTTTTTCAGTTATTGATATGTGATGGCCTATGGTCTTACAAATATTCGTATTAATTTATCCTCCCATAAACAAGATACCCAAGCAATCTCACTGAAGATAGTGATATTGAAATGTTTTTCCTACAAAATGAGTAGGGGAAACATTATTTGAAGTTGCGTTTATTATTAACATGTTTCTTATTTGTTTGTTTGTTGATCATACTGGGGAACTGAGCCCAGGACCTCCGGCAGGTTAGGCACAACTATACCTTGGAATTTTGTCGTTTATGAATTATCTCTTCTGTCCTCTGCTGCATTAGTTATTGGTATACTGGTCTTATTGGTTTTTGTGTGTGTTGGGGGGGACCGGGGTTCAAACTCACAACCTTGCCCTTGCCAGGCAGGCACTTGTGCCATAGAACTATCTCCTCAGCCAGCCCTGGTGGTCTTATTGACTTTAAAGAACTCTTTACTTATTAATAGTAAACACCGTGGATAGCAGTGGATAACACCAAAATTATGCTTGGAATGCCTGTCATTCTTGTCTTTTAGATTTGTGCTGCTTCTAATGTAATTTCAGTTACTGCTAAAGAAAAAAAATTCGTTCTTCACTTACAGTGATCTTCCCTTATGCCTTCCTTCCTCTCCCTTCCCCTCTCCCTTCTTCCTTTGTTATTCTTTAGTTTTTGTTTTATTTGCTTGTTCTTCCAAAGCTGCACCTCACACAGACCGGAGAGACCCTGGTCTCCGCCTCCACTGCTCCCCACGTCCACATTCTGCAACCTGGCATGAGATACCACCTTTGGGAGCCACCTGCCCCTGCAGGCCCACCCACCTCCCCCCCAAAAAAAAGAATAGTAAATAGTTGCATAAAAATATATTTAGACTTGTTTGTCAAAGCCCAAGCCAAACGATGTATGCTTCATTAAGCCTGTCCTGACTCTAGCAGTCCCGATTCAGGCCTCATGCCTCCGAACCCCACCATTCAAGATTGAATTTCATATTTTCTTTCTGTCTTCCATAACAATTCCCAGGAGAATTCGTGTGGCTCAGTGACTACACAGACGGCCAGCTTGCTCCTCTGAATTCCTAGAGGCTCTGGCTGGGATGCAGTCATTTGCCCCATTCTACCTGCAGTAAAACACCAGGCGGGGATCAGCCCAGTCTCCTCAGCTGTTAGGTGGCCACCCTGAGAGTAATGCCAGGCTCTGTAGTTCTCCGGAGAAGCTCCCACCACTTCTCAAAGGAGCATGATCAAATAACTCTGACCTCAGAACACTTTCTTTTAGTTTACACAGGAGAAACAATCAGAGATCTAATAGCTACTTAAATAGAACAGAGCTTGCCAGGCGTGGTGGTGCATGCCTGTAATCCCAGCACTCAGGAGGCTGAGGCAGGAGGATCAGTCGGAGTTCGAGACCAGCCTGGGCTACAAAAGTGAGCTCAAGGCCAGCCAGAATTGCATAGTGAGACCCTGACTCAAAAAAACAAACAAAAAATTAAAAAAATAATAATAATTAGAACGGAGCCTAAAATTTTAATGTTTTCATAAATAAATGAATTATTGGCCAGGGAGATAGCTGAGAGGTATAAGTGCCTGCCTGGGAAGCTCAAGGACTCAGGTTTGATCCCTGGCACCACATGCCATGCCAGCCTCACACTGTACAGGCCACTGAAACCAGACATGGTGGTGCATGCCTATAATCCCAGTGCTAGGGAGGCTGAGACAGGATCACTACAAGTCTGAGCTGCATAATGAGATCCCATACCAAATAAATAAATAAATAAATAAGTAAGTAAGTAAGTAAGTAAGTAAATCTTTTTCAAAAAGATGAATTTTCACAATATTTATTATTATTATATTATTATTATTTGTCTTTTTGAGATGAGTTCTCACTATGCAGTTCAGGCTGGCCTTGAGTTCACTTTTGTTGCCCAGGCTGGTCTTGAACTCTCACCGATCCTCCTGCCTCAGCCTCCTGAGTGCTGCGATTACAGGCATGCGCCACCATGCCTGTCAACCCTTATTATTTAGTGGTCTTTGTGTTTAAAACAAAGGATATCAAATTTCCCCAAAACTTAGTTTATATGATGTCTCTCTACAAAGGATTTAGATGGGTAACACCAAAAATCACAGCCTAAATCAAGAAAAATAGTGTGAATAAAAATAAACATCTTATGGACCGGGGAGATAGCTCAGGGACACAAGTGCCTGCCTGGCAAGTGCAAGGTTCTGAGTTCAATCCCCAGTTCTGGAAAAAACATTTTTTAAAATAAAAATAAAAATAAACACCTTATGGGTCTCAACACTGTATACCCTGCAAACCTGGCACCAAGGCCAGGCCTTCACAACCTATTTCTGTGTCCTAAATGCTGCCCTTCTTTTCTTTTTTGCAGTGAAAATGCAAGTGCTCAACAACAAAAGACTTTCTGAAGACCACTCTGAACTAGAAACAACCCATAGATGGTCCAGAATCCAATGAAGAAAAATCTGAACATAGGTGGAAGAGATGAGCCATCTTCCCACCTGTCATCTGTCTGTGAAGAGCCCTGGCCTTTATCTGGACTGCATCACTCCTTGTGCAATCACAATGTGATGTAGCTTGGAAGTGGGAATGTGAGGAGGAAGGAAAGTCACCTGAAGAGATGAGAGTCCCATGTCTTTTTGGCATTGGGCACATATGCATTTTCGAGAGAGTTGCTGGCTGCCTCTGGAGAAAAGGCCTGAGGTCAGTGTGATTCCAAGCCCTCTCAAATGGTCTTTCATTTCCATGTGAATATTGAAAACACTCTGGCCGAGGCGGGGGAGGAGTGGAGCACAGAGCTCTCTGCCTGCATCTCAGCTAATTTATACGCTCTCCGATGGAGGTCATATCGATACGAGGCCCGATCTCTGTCAGCTTTGTGGATCCCTTAACCTGAGAGCCTTGAAGCCCATTGAGAGCTATTCATACTTGGCAGATTGACTTCTTCAGTCACTTTGTCATAGTAACTGACAATTCACTAGCATCCAAGTGTATCTGGGAGCACAATGCCTACATAAATATTGTTGGCAATGCTGAACATATGCCTTTGTAGACGTGGTAGGTTAATTTCCTTCTGCCACTTGACTTTCTATAGCGATGTGGCCGAAGATCATTTCCACTGGAGCCAAGGAGCTGGCAGACCCAGCAGGGCCTGTTTCAAAGGAGCGGAAAGTTCAGGATCCCCCACGAGCGTGGAATGAAATGAAGCAAAACTTCAAACACAGGTTAATCTGGAAAAGGAGACAGAAAGTCAATAGCAACATTTAAAAAAAAAAGAAGAAGAAGAAAAAGAAAAAAACTTGACGAACACCAGGTGCAGCTGAAGTCCTAACGCTTTTCCAGAGAGTTTAAGGCAATCCAAACAATAGATCTGGAGACTGTCTCCACCCCAACACAACAGCAATCACACGGGGGCCAGAAGTCGTTGACTCTCCTTAATCAGATCAGCTGTTTTGAAAGGTGTACTCGGAGCTCTGTTGACTCAGAGCAGGTGCGGGGCTTCCCGGGCTGTGCAGGAAGCTCTGGGGTAGCTCTGGTTTACTGAGGGTTGTCTCGTTGACCATCCGCCTGTTAACCCAGTCAAAAGAGCATGGACAGCCAGTCCCAGTTGCAGAAAGAGCAACAGTGTTGTCAGTGAACTTCCTAATCTGATGTCCGTCTATACCACGGCACCCCAGTGGCCTAAATCCCTTCGATTTCTGAACTCAGCTTCGCCAGGCATAAAGTGAGATCATAAAGGTATCCACTATAGGGAATGGCTGAGGTAATACAGTGGCCCCATTTAACTTTTCCAAGTGCCTTTTCTGAATACACATGGCAACTAGGGCTGGGAATGCACCTGCTAGAGGCACAAAAGGTCTCTATCTTTGCTTTTGGCGCACCCGGTTAGAACCGAAAACTGCTTCTGAGCAAGACACAATTAAATCAGCCTAGAAGAGTCAGGAAGGCTTTCTCGGCAAAAACAGCTCTTGGGATTGAAAGGAGGAGAAGTCAGCGGAGCAGCCCAGCAGGATGGAGACAGGGAACAGGCTTTATCCCTACGCACCAGGGGCCTCAGGCACGGCTGTGGAGCACAGGCAGGCTCACTCTCTTCATCCTCTCACCTGACCAGGCCTGTCACACGGCAGCACTCTTTCTGTGGTTGGGGATCATTAAGACTGGTGTCACCGCGGGAGTCACTTTCCATTGAGACCCTTGTGGTGAGAAGTGGTAAACTGATCGAGGGTAGGTGGAGGGCAGTGGGTGGTGAGGAAATGTGTTCGAAAATTCTGTCTCTAATGGGCTTCTTCATCCCTCTGAGCCTCTGTGTCTCTCTGGCATGGGTCTAGATGACATCCACGAGGCCTCAACCTGGATGACTTTGAAAGCGTACAGGGAAAGTGAACTGCTAGCTAAGTCTGCAGTTCTGTCCTGGAAGCGTGTTACCAGCATGGCTGAGAAATAGGAGAGCTGTACTCTCAGGGGGCTTCCCTGAGCACCCCGCCATGGGAGACAGGACTCTCTGGAGAACTGAGAACACCCCCATTTCTGTGGCCCATGTAGAAAAGTCAGAATTTGGGGCAGGAGTACACAGAAGATAAGTCTGAGAAATCCCAGATCCTGAGGTTGCCACCTACCTGTTGCGTGACTTTGTGGAATTCCCTTTGCCTTTCGCATCTGAAAAAAATTGGAAATAATGGAAATAAGGGTCCAAGATGACCATATGTACTGGTTACATGTTGCCACATGACCCTGAAACACAGTGGCTGAAAGCTGTGACTCTATGGCTTTCGTGCAGGAGTCTACAATCTGAACAGGGCTTGGTGGGGCCAGCCTGTTTCTGTTCCACTGGGTGCAGCCAGAGCCATGGAACAGCTGCGTATAGTCTCAGGAGGCTCAGTCATACTCCCCCCACTAGGCTGGCCTTCCACCCTGGCGGTCAGCTGAGGATCTGTCCTGCCTGGTGACATGGCGTCAGCCTGACGCACAGGCAATTGCCTATGGCAGGCCAAATGCTGAGCTGAAGCTGTGTCTCAGTTCCTCTTCTCTCGTTGCTGGGACAAATACCCGACAATCAAAATGAAGGAAGGAAAGGTTTATTAGCTCACAGTTAGTGGAGGTTTCAGTCCATATTCAGCTGGCCCCAGGCTGAGTGGAACAAGGCAGAGAGTGTCCAGTTTAGGCAGGTGGGACAGCAGCAATATGGCAACAGAAACAACCGACCAACAAGGGGAGCAGAGAGCAACAGCTCTGGTCTGTCTCTCTGTCTCTCTTTAAATTACATTCAGGCTCTCTGCCTTAGCTATTGCCTCAGGCCACACCCATAGTCTCAGCAGTACTCACACCATAATCCCAACAGTAGTAAAACACATAATCCCAGTGGATCATCATTCAAGTCTCAAACTCTAGATCAGTATTAAAATACACAATCCCATGACTCATGAGTCAAGTCTCAATCTATGGAAGTCCCTGCCTCATGACTGCATGAGGCTTTGGGGAGACAACTAGACATAAACCATAACAAGCTGCATGCCGTTTAGTATGAGAAGTCACAAATCATCACTTCTGGAACTTTCCCTTGGTTAGAGCAGTCAGGAATTCAAGAGGAGGAAACATATGGCTTCACCTTTGAGCAGCAATGAGGCCCTGTCTTGGTGACGTTTCTCTCTTCGCTGTGACAAAATACCTGACACCCAAAATTAAGGCAGGGAAGCTTTGTTCAGGTCACAGTTTGTGGAGGTTTCAGGCCATAATCAGCTGGCTCCAAGGCAGGGTGGCAGGACACAGGGGCAGCACTTCAAGGCAACAGAAGACAGCAAAACGATAAGAGCAGAAATGGGGGAAGCAGGCTCCTTTGCGAGCTATCTGCCCACAGTACCCTCAGGATGTTCACGAAATGAGGAGCCTGGCCCCTGCTGAGTCCCTTAGTCAAGCCACCAAGATTCTGAATTCTCAAGGTGACACAATGGATGAGCCACCACACTCAGCCACATTTCTTTAAGCCATTTTTTGAGATACAAAGGCATGCTTTTTCTTGTTATTTCACAACTTGAACATTTTAGCACAGATTTAATAGCTCAGTGAATTTAGCACTTGCTTAGGGAAGCTTAGGGGCCAGGGTTCGGTTCCTGGCCCTACCTGCTGTACTGGCCCCACTCTTGAGTATGCTGAGCCAGTGATGGATCTGGGCATGGTGCTGTGCACCTGTAATCCCAGCACTTCGGCGGTATAAGCAGGAGAATCACTATGAGTCAGTAGTGAGACCGTGTACAAAAAAAAAGACAAAAAGATAGCAATCCTTAAGAAACAGTATGGCTGGGAAGATAGTTCAGTGGAATAAGTGACTTCCTGGCAAGCGCAGGGTCCCAAGTTTGACTCCTCTCCCACTAGCACACACACACACAGAGAAGAACCAGTATGAAATCCATCAACATTATATTACATTAGAACTATCACATTCTGTCCCTGGACCTCCAAAAACTCATACGCATCCCTTTATGAAAGGGAGTTCATCTGAAAGAGTTCCAGCAATTTTAGCATAGCTGAAAAGTCCAAGTTCCAAGGCTCCTCTGAGATTTAGGGCAAACACTCAGCTGTGAGACCCTGTGCAGATGAAAAGTTAAACACTTCCAGCATTCAATGGCACGAGAAAAACATTTTCTTTCCAAAAGTTATAAACAGGAGGATATAAAGGACTGGAGCCACAGTAAGTCCCCAATCCAGCAGGATAAGCATTAAGTCTTGTAGTTGCACATCCAGCATCTGAAGCTGTGGTACAGTGGGAGCTCCTCAGGGCTATGTGACTCCACTCCTATGGCGCTCCCATGGCTTCTCGCTTAGGCCCACTTTGTTCCACCCTTGCAGCTTTCCTTAGATGAGCCATGTTCCTGGCTGCATGAGTCATGGTTTTCCTAGGGGAACAGACATAAGACACAAGTTGTACAGCTGTGTAACAAGTTACAAGAATGGCTTCCAGTGGTCAGCTGCAGAATTTGATGAGGAAGCCCGCAGAGGGCGTCTGCAAACCCGAGACTGAAGGCCACAGGCCCAAGGTCCGAAGCTCACTGCAGTGTCTTGTGTAAGTCTCTATCAGTCAGCTGATGTGTCTATGACAGAAGGCTGAAGAATTTAGGATGGAAGCTGAAGCATCCAAGCTGGAGGCTGAAGAGTCTGCACCGGAAGCCAGGAGATGAAGTCCAAGCTGACTGCAAAGACTGAAGTTCCTCCAAGGAAGTGGAATACCTACTCCTTCCTCAATCCCTTTACGTGCCCTTTTTGTGCTGAGTCACTCTGGGGAAGGCCCTCCCCACCCTAAGGGAGGCCCTCCTCATCCTAGGACAGGCCCTTCCTTGCTCTACATTGGGCCTAAGGTGTAGAACTGGTGATCCGGCTAAGTTGACACAATATATTGACCACTCCACTGGCTTTTCAAAATCTCTGGAGTCCCCATTGCACCTTTGGCTTCTCACTCACAGCTTCACAGATTGCCCTTCCAGGCTTTCTGAAATTGAGATGGAAACCTTTTTAACTCCATAACTCTTGCATTCTGCATACACCTAAAGCCATCATCATATGAAGGATGCCAAGGTCTGCTGCCAGCTGGAGCAGTAGCCAGGCTTTCCTCTCTCTTGGCTGGAGGAGTTGAGTGTCTGGATCACTGCACACTCTGAATCCAATTCTGAGGAGCAATTTTCTGTGCTGTTGCTATTCTGGAATATGGTGCTCTAAAGCTTTCTCCTCACAGCAAAGTGTTTCATGTTTTCAGTTTCGATGCTGCAAAATGGGAACATTTTCTGCTTCTTGTGATGCCTTCAGACCACCTCTTATATTCTGCTCCTGCTCTGCAATCAAGATCTCCTCAGCTGTACCTTTGTCATACACAGTTTAAGTGGAGCTTCCCTTCTGACCAAACTCACAACATTTTACACCATCCTGCTGGGCTCTTTGCTCTTGATTCTCAACATAGATCTGGCTAAAATCCCTCAACATTAGCCTGCCCTGAAATTTCTTCTGTCAGGTTAGCCAGTCTGCTGCCCTTCATCCCAGTCTCAGGCAGTCTCTGCACACAATCAAAATACAGACAAACAGGGGCTGGGGAAATAGCTCAGTAGAATAAGCATTTGCCTGGCAAATGCAAGATCCTGAGTTCAATCCCCAATCCTACCAAAACAAACAAACAAACAAACAAACAAACAAACAAACATTCTGCCAAGTAAAGACGTATTTCCAGAACTCCCAACAGCCAATGCAGTCCTTCTTTCCAGCAGAAACCTCCCTTGCCCGATCTTTCCCAGAAACCTCCCTCCTTGATCTCTCAGCCTTCTGGTCTCCTGACCTTTGATTATGATATTTTTAATATTCAAAACCAACAGGCATTGTAATCTGTGGTATAAAACTTAAACAGTTTTCTACCTCTTGGTGTGAGGTGGGAAATAACTGGGAAAGACAGGAGGGAACTTTGTAGGGTGGTGACAATTTCTGCAGGGTGATTATGCAAGGGCACATTTGTAAAATAAAAGTAATAAGTGTAATATGACTTATAGGCATATTACAACAAAAAAATTCTAAATCAGTTTGAGTAAGGGGGCCAGGAAGATAGTTCTGTGGCACAAATGCCTGCCTGGCATGTGCAAGATGTGAGTTCAAACCCCAGTCGCATTTAGTTCCAGGCCTGTGACCACGGATTCCTTCTGCTTGTCACCGGGCTGGCTGACTGCCTTCATTTAGCCTTGACTGTTGGGGCCCAGATGCCCCCCGTTACCAATGCATGGGGTCAGACTGACTGTCTGGCTTCTGTTTTAAAAATATGCAGCGATGGGGCTGGTGAGATAGCTCAGCAGTCTAAAGTGCCTGCTTAGGCAAGCTTAGTCAAGTGGCAGGGTTCACTCTCGGTACCACCTGCCTTGCCAGTCCCACTCCCCAGGGCAGGTTGAACCAGTCACAACACAAAACAAAACAAAACAAAAAACAATGACTCCAACTTGCTTCAAGGATATCATGTTTGGGAAAGACTGGCCCAGTCAAGGACATTTTTGACTCTATCTCTCTATCTATTCTTTTCAGACTCCCTTCCTCCTACAATTTTCCTGTACAATTCTGGCTGGCAAAATATATGACATAATTCTTGTATTCCATGTAACAACTCAGATAAGAACCTGTTATCTCTGTACTTCGCAGTTGCAAACTGTGTTCAGACTAAACTCAAACCTGACTCTGGCCTGGTGATTTGAACCTATGGGTCCCCCAGGGGAGGAGGGAGAGGCAGAAGGTTCCCTTTAGCTAGAGCGTTCGGGAGAGACAAGAGGGGCGGGATTGGAGCACAGGCCCGCGGGACTCGTGCTGCTACCTGGAAGGTGGAACATTTCAGACAGAAGGCGCCACAGGGAAGTTCCTAAAAGGGGAATGTGCCCGCCAAGGTCGGGAGCCACAGGAGAAGAGAGAGGCTGGAGCGGAGAGCGGGGAGGAATGGTAGGAAATGGAGTCTGAGACATGAGAGGATGGCACATCCGGGTCAGCAGGGGGCTGCAGGCCTCCATGACAACATCGACTCCTACTCAGGAATGGGGTGGTTTCCGACGGAGGTACAGTGGGACTTGTATTTTCCAAGGGCCACTTGGGCTTCTGTGCCGAGTAGAGGTTGTTGGTGCACAAGGCAAGAATCAGAGAGGACACTGTAATGACTAAGGTAAGAGATGTCTGGAAAAGAACCAGCAGGAAGTGATAAAGGGTCAGATGGGCACGGATCTGTGGAGAGCACAGCCTGCAGGAGTCCTGGTCTTGCAGTTTGATCTCAAGATGGGATAGAAGTTGGCTGAGGTGGAGCAGAACCTTTGCGCAAGCTCCGAAGCACGTGATAGCATGGCTTGTCCAAGGAACTTAGGCTGCCACCAGAGGCTGGGCCCGGTAGGCCATGAGAAGGAGTCGGGCTATGGGAAATCTCTGGTCAGGTGTGAGCAGGGGCTAGGCTAGACTTGTTGTAATTTATGTTTTAAAGAGTTGCTATGGACTGGAAATACAGTTCAGCAGCATGGTGCCTGCCTGGGTTCTATTCCTAGTGCCAAAGAACAAGAGCTGTTCTGACTGCTACTGCAGGTAGTACCTATACATGAACTAGCCAGTATGGTGTTTAGACAGTCCTATTTGTGTCCAACCTAAATAGTGCGTCCAGAGCCATTGAAGCTCGGCTGGCTGGGGCCACGTGGACTCAATCTCTGCTCCTTCCCAAATCCTTGCTGTCCTCAGAACCCACTCTACTTTGTCCAGCTGCACTTTATCTAGGACAGAATGCAGTGACCATGGCTGAGGCCACCCGGAGCAAACCCAGTCCCTGGAGGGAGCCCAGCCTGAGCTCTGAATCTTGCCACTAGCAGCAGCCAGGAGGAGTCGCCACTCTTCAGGCTCTGGGTGCTGCTGCTGCACCAGGGCTAGCCCCAGCGACTCCCCCTTATCTGATCTGTTTGTACAGTGTGAGTGCTACGGTCACGTGATGCCTAGCCTCAGTGGCTTCTCTCCGATGCTTACCTGCTGGGAATATAGAAATACAAGTGCGGTCTTGGAAACAACCAAAATGCCCATCGTCTGAACACTGGTTGAAAAAGATGGGGTATTTCCATAAAATGGAATATTACTCACCTGTAAAGAATGATAATCTAGAAAACTTCATATATAAGTGGATGTATCTTGGACATATACTCACTAGTGAAATAAACCAGACCTACATATGCAAATATTGCATAGTCTCCCTAGTGTAACAACTCAAAAGAAGAATAAATAAATAAACAAATAAATAAATAAATAAATTTTGGGGAGTACCAGGAATCAAACTCAGGACCTTGCGTTTTCTGCACCCTCAACTCCTATAATTTTTTTTTTAGAAGAGTGACTTAAATACAAAATGCATTTGAAAGAGTTTTAAAAAGTTAATGTTTTTTGAAAGTGTTAATGTTTAATTATTTGGTCAATCTTACATATCTATTAACTTAAACAGATTTGATGATGAAAATATGTAATGCAACCCTTGTTAAATTTTTGGTCTTACTTTGAAATTCTGCACTGTATGTATGCTTGCTTATTACTGTCTTTCTATCTTTGTTTCTACTGTTTTTACTCTTTAAAATAAAATTGTAAATATTAAAAAAAAAAAAAGAAATATAAGTGTGGGAAAGCATCTTATTTCTGTGATAGATAATAAGATGCCAGAGGGAACCAGAGTGAGTTCACTTCTCTTCTTCAATAGCCAGCGTGGTCTCTTGCATAGAAATCAGTGCTTCTCTCTCAGAGCGAAGATCAAGAGAAGCACGGAACGCACCAGGACTGGCCAGTTAGAGAATAAGAGGGCCATTAGGCAGGTGCTAACTTCAACACAAAATTAGCATCACTGCCAAAAGGATTATTTTTTCTATATATAAGCAAAAAAGCTATTGGACATTTAGCTTTGTTACTAGCACGTAGGGAACATGGAACTGGAAGAAAAGGGTTCCTAGACCTCGTGGGGACTTAGGGAGCCACAGAACTTCAGGGAGCAGCCCCCACCCCTGTTCTGTCCTAAGCTCTAACTACCTGATAAGTCTAAGCAGCCAAGGCTTTCTAATTGCCATCCTGAATGCATTCAAGTGAAGAGAAAGTAAGACTAACAGTAGTTGAGCACCTGACACAGATGTTTCTTCCAATAGCAAGAAGTATGCATAACAAAATTTGGAATGTACCGCGCAATCATTCCCAAAATAGGATTTGTCCTGCTATTGTTTCTGAATGTACTTCCTTCTGGACCTGCTAGGAATCGAAGTATTGTGATATGGCATGGCAGCTTCGTCTGAAAGGCTTTGGTGTGTTACTTGTTACCACAATGGATAATGAGGGAATCAGAGCACTAAGAATTGGTAAGAAGTACCAAAGAGAGTGGCTGTAGGACTATGCAAAGAACAGCCTTCATTCTTGAACAGAGGCTGGCTGTAATCGAAGCTTCTACACTATGGCCATGGCCATCTTTTAATTTTCTGTTATTGCAAGTTTCACAGAACAATAATCAAGTACCTATTTTTATATTTCAAAGGTCAAATTCAGAAGCCCATAAGGCTTGAGCTCTTGATTGTCCGTCCTATTTTTTTATTTTTTTTAATTCTTTTTTTTTTTTTTTTTTTTTTTGTCTTTTTGAGACAGGGTCTCGCTATGCAGTTGAGGCTGGCCTTGAGCTCACTTTTGTAGCCCAGGCTGGTCTCGAACTCGCACCGATCCTCCTGCCTCAGCCTCCCAAGTGCTGGGATTACAGGCGTGCGCCACCACGCCCGGCCGTCCTATTTTTTTAGAAATTTGTTTTGTTTTGTTTTCAGAGACAGGGTGTTGCTATCTAGTTCAGGCTAGCTTTGAACTTGCTACACAGCCCAGGCTGGCCTCAAACTCACCCTGGTCCTCTCGCCTCCCCCATACTGCTATTATAGGAATGTCCTACCAGGTCCAGCTAATACCGTTTCTTAAAGTAGTGTGACTTTGAGGCTTGTGAGATAGCTCAGTGGTCTAAAGCACCTGCTTAGGCAAGCTTAGGCAGGGACCACTTGCTGGGCTGGCTCTGCCCCCAGAGCAGGCTGTGACATACACACACACACACACACACACACACACGCACACACACATTCAGAACCAGAACCTAGCTGGTATCTACTAAACAAGTACACAGGATCAGGGCATAAATGGCACTTTACTGCTTTTCGGATGAAGATTGGATCTGAAATTCCTTTCTGTAATGCTTATGGCCGGAAGCATGCCAGAGCGGAACCTATGTTTGTGACACCAGGCAGTCCTTCAATAGAAACCTGAGCCACCAGGGAAGTTTGCTTGGGCTCATGCCCTGCTACCCCCAAACCAGATGCTACCACTGAAGCCAACACCCAAGGCCCCTCACGCCTCAGAGAGATGTGACTCTTTCCCCAGAAGAGTTAACCTTTGAGAGTGTGCAGGATTCTACCAGCTCCAGCCCTTCCTTGCCCAGAAAACAGTTCTGGGAGCTCACAGAGGGGCTTTTGCGTCTCCAACTTCTCACACACTCTTCTTTCAAATGAATTTAAACCTTTTCTTGTCCAAATCCCTGCAGGGAGGGGAAAAGAAAGTAACAACTCTGCAGTTTTTCTACTATTATGCAAATAGATTAATCAGGCAATGCTCTTGTGAGAATTAATTTATATTTGAAGCCAATGAGGCCAGGACGCTGGCGAGCTGAACCCTGGGCCAAAGCTGCAGCTAGGTAGCCCCTCACATTATTCCTTTGACGAAATGTGAACTGACATAAATACCATGGCTCGCTTTCAATCCGATTACCCCGTTACCGCCCATCAACGGTGCCCCAGCCATCAGATTCTGGCGTCTTTCCTTTCAGGGGCTGCAGGAACAACGGAGAACTCCTCGTGGATAAACAAGCACCCACGCCGCCACCTCGCACCCCCACTCAACCCATCATCCGTGCTCAATGGGCTCTATTCCACAAGGTATTTCATTTTGTTTGTAGAAATCAAGCACTAAAAAACAGTTCAAACTCCAGCCTGGCTAGGGCTGCTTATTCTAAGCTGCCCTTTCACACAGGGACCACGGGCCCCTGGACATAACATCGCCAAGTCCCCATCCTCCAGTGCGTGGCATCCCCTAGGGACGCGCTCCGCCTCACCTCCCTCCCTCCCTCGCGTCTTCAGAACTCTTTTAAAAAACACACAAAACAAATAGCAGCACAGGTTTCCCTGGTTCGCATGACCTGAAGCCCAGTCAAAATGAACCTACATTTTAAAGCATACCTTTGTCCTAAACTCATGTTGACAACCACTAAATTCTTTCTATTGCTCTGCATAGAAGTCTTGAGAGAGAGAGAGAGAAAAGGGGGGTTCTTTCCATCCTTCACACACCCCCCTTTAAAACTGTGCGTTTTAAAAGCTTGGCTAAACAATCCATCAGGTGTGGGGAAGCTTGACTATGTGGGCAGCTCCGTTTCTGAAGCCGCTACCTCAGTAATTAGATTAACAGATAAATGGGCAAAGCAGTGATGCCTTGCATGCTTTATGCCATTGACTGCACGTAACTTAGAGCAAAATAATTCGATGATGGCTGCAAACACACACGCACACATACAGACACACACGCGCGTGCAAGCGCATGCACACACAGATTTGTGGCCTGCTCTGTGGAGAACATGGAGATGAGGAACAATGCAAGCTTTATTTTTAAAAAGCAACCATAAATAACTGTGGGCCTTGGGTTTTTTTCTTTTTCCTTTTTAAGATTAGGTTCTGCAGTTACAGACGCGCATAAGCTGGGGCTGGAAATATGCCGTCCGGTTCTGTAACACATTACTGGAAATATTTTGGTGCCTCCTTTAGGACTGTCTAAAGGAAAGCGGTGTGGCCCTGCAGTCAGACGGGGGTTCCCCTTGAGGAAGAGCGGAGCCCTCTCTGCTGGCATAAGCCCTCGCAGGTTCTGAATTCGAGGAACTCTTCGAAATAGATTGTAACTAAATCCATACAGTAGGAAGCTGCTCACCCCTTAGATGTGAGGAAGCTTTCAGATATTCCCAACCCAAGGAGACAATAAATGCATACAGGTTACCTTGGTCATTCCACGACACATTGGGCACAGGTGCTGAAATGTACCACTGCAACCCAAAACACAACCATTCGATGGCTCCATGGAAAACTTAAAAACTCAGTGAAAAGATTACTTAAAAAATAAGGGAACAAAAATAAGTACTAAAAATGAACCATATACTCACTCAGCTGCCTGCAATGACGACTGTGGGTTTTTTGCAATGCTACTCATATTTTTTCAAGGCAGGTGTTGCCTGTTACCCCCAGGGGACGTCTGTTCCTACCTAAAGCAGACTTGCATTGAAAACACACAGGGGAGTGAGCGCACACATTAGATTCTGCCTCCTACTTTTTGCTAAGTGTTTTACTAAAACCCTCCTTTTCTTCACACTCTAATTGTGTTGAACCAATGTCTAGCATCTACTGCTTGGGGTGACCCACGAACAGGTTCAGAGGTGAACCAGGCATATTGTTGCGTCACTCTTTCTGTTTTTCTTGTTTCGCTGCTGGAGCTTGGACCTAGGACCTCATGGGCCAGGACGCGCTCCGCCACTTACACCTCCAGCTCTGCACCATAATTTTACTCAAAACTCGATGCAACCCCATGTGTTTCCACTTGGTGAACAAACATGCATTCAGTATCGACTGCCTGCCAACTAGGTCTGCAGTGTGAGGCTCTGAGTAGTGTCCACAATGGCGCCCGTGACCCAACTCTCCTACTCCACATCCTGCTTTGCCTATAGTTTGGGGCTGGGGGAATCTTCTCTCCTACTCCACATCCTGCTTTGCCTATAGTTTGGGGCGGGGGGAATCTTCTCTTGCTCAAGTCCTCTCCCTCCCCTCCCCCTCCCCCTCCCCCACTCCTCCCTCCCTTTCCCCTTTCCTCCTCTTCTCTCCCACCCCCTTCCTAGCAGCTTCCACACCCCTCAGCCTTGCTGTTTCTTTCACCTGAGACCAAAAGTGAAATGAAATCGCTTGCTTTAAATTGTGATTGCCAGGCATTTGTGTGATGGGAAATGCCAGTGATAGGAATGTGACCAATACAGAAATCAGTACCAGGAGTCTTGGGTGTGACTGTACCTGCCCATGTAATTTAGAAGCCTTTGGAAGAGTTTTGAAAGGTTTGGAGGCGAGGCCAGAGAAGCCCTAGAATGCCATAAGTATAGCTTGATGGGCGAATTCTGGCAGGAATTCAGAAGACGAGAATGCTCACAGGAATGCAGACCATACAATCCTGGCTCATGAAGTTTTAGATGGAGCCAAGGGTTCCATTAGCGTTTGGACTACAGGCTGTTTGTCTTATAGTTTGGCAGAACATATATCTACATTTTTTCCAGGTCTGAGATTTTGCAGGAGACTAAGATTAAAGGCAATAGTCTTATTAATCAGATGTAGTAAATTTCGGGGCACTCCAATCCAATGTTCAGGTTGTAGCATGGGTACAACTGGCTGCTTTCAACCAAATGTGCAGTGAACTTCAGACCAAAAGACAGAGTCAAAATATATACAATATTTCCAGTTTTTCCAAAAAGAAGTGCCTACCTAGCTGGGCATGGTGTCACTTGCCTATAATCTCAGTACTTGGGAGGCTGAGGCAGGGGGATCCCTGTGAGTTCAAGGCTAGCCTAGGTTACACAGGGTGACTCAAGATCAGCCTAAATGGCATAATGAGACCCTGTCTCAAAAAAGGAAGTGCCTACAAAATTAGCATGAAGAGTTCTATGATTACAAAAAGATTAGCATTAGAAAGAAGCTAAGAACTTTGTTCCAGGATGACAAAAAGAAGGCTGAGAGGCATCTCAGAAATAGGCCTCACCTTTACAGACTTAAGGGTGCAAAGCAATAAACTTTCACTTGAGAAGGGAATCACTGGGAGGCCTGCTGAAGAGGACTTCCTGGGAACTGGTTCCTTGGGCTTCATCTCCCTGTGTTCAGTCATCCAGGCACCAAAGGGCCCTGGCTGCTGCCCAAATGGGCAGCAGGCCACAGTGTCATGCCCACAGTGCTGGAGTGTCAGGCATGAGGAACACAGGAGTTAGGCTGTTATCAGGCTTCCACCCAAGCTTTAGAAGAAGCTTTAGGAAGACAGCATGTCCTACAGAGGGCAATGTGTAACACTGTCAAAGTGAAGCCCAGCGTGCACAGAAAGTTAGAGGCGCCAGGCATGTGGGACCACTGCCAAGGAAAGCTGCAGGTAGTGATGAGAGCCGGTGCCTGAGAGAGGCCCTGAGAGCTACACTGACAGGGACGGAGGGTGGGTGTGCAGGATACTCGTATACTGACGTGCAGTATGTGCTCTTCCAAATATATCTCACCACAGCTTGCCCTGGATGTGTAGCTAGCGCATTTGTTTTTGTTACTTTTAATAAGAAAAAACAGTTTCAAAACACGTAAGAAGTACATTCACAATAATTGATACAATGCATATTGTCCTCGTAGTAGAGCTGCCAAATTTAGTGTTGCTGTACTGGGTTGCCATCTTGCTTTTGTTTGGCTACATTTTTTTTTTTTATGGCCTGCTCAGCCTGCCCTGCGGGTGGGGCTGGTGCAGCATGGGGTGCCAGGGATTGAACTGTGGTCCCTGTAGTTGCCTAAGCTTTCCTAAGCAGGTGCTTTAGACCACTGAGCCATCTCGCTGGCCCATGTCTGGCTACTTTTTAATTCATCTATTTCTCTTCTTTTTGGAATAGGAATGTTTTACCCTTTGGCACTGTATGTCTCACATGTTTAACCTCTTTCTGAATTTTATAGAGGAGCACAGCTACAAGCTTCCCTTCATCCTCAGCCTTGGACTCAGACTTTTCAGCAGTGCTAAAACTCGTAGAGATGGATTAAATATGTTTTGCATAATGGATAGACATGACCCTTTGGGGGAACAGGGACAGAATGTCATAGTTTAGATCTAAAATGTCTCCCCCTGAAAAAGACTCATATGTTTACAAGTGAGGTTCTACAAAGTGACTGCACCCTGGTGCAGTAGACGGATACATTGATGAGTTCAGTACCTAAATGTGCTGTTAGGACCTTGGGCCTGGTCAGAAGTATGTGGAGGGCCATGTGAGAAGCTCTCCTTGAAAGAAGAACAATTGATCATCTCCATTTTGGCTGAGACTGACCCTATTTCCTTGTACTGAGTCCTTTTTTGGTGGTGGGGGAGGAAAGGACTGGGGTTCGAGCTCACGACCTTGCACTTGCCAGGCAGGCATTTGTGCCACAGAGCTATCTCCCCAGGCCCCTTTGCTTGCATTGATACATACAGAGCTGCCTAGGACTCCTCTTTATCCTTTCAACTGGCCTTAAGTAATGCATATTGGTCTAGCCAGATGCCGGTGGTAGTCTTTGAAGATGGCATGCGTGTTTCCCTGATAACCCACACCTGATGCTCTTTAATATGAGCCAGGCTGAGATAGGACACAAAGAGCCAATGCTCTGTGATGTAGGCTGGGATCAGCCTGGAGATAAAACTATGACTTCCTGGGGCTTGAAAGATTATACATGTGAGCTGAAGTGCCAGATCCCAAAACATTAGATACTATCTGAATAGTATAATGCACTTTTTCTACATATCCTTCTCTTTGCAGGTGACAAAGGTAAATGCAAGCCTCCTACCTAGCTCAGCTCACAGTACTCACCTACTTCCCACAATTCCCAGTCATTCATCCTCAAGCCACTCCTCCTTCATGACTGAATAAAATTCAGATTCAGCCTTGGGTTGGCCTCTTTGTTCCAGAAAGACATCTTTGTGGCTGGACTTAGGGTCCTTTGGTTCCCATAATTATAAATATGTTTTAGTGTCTTTATTTTCACCATGGGTTGCACTGGAAGTGGTAGATTGGAATTAACTTGATGGGATTCCAATAACCCATTTTGGGGATTGCACATATAGACTTCTTGGACTGAGATGAGGACCAGGAGGGGCTTCCTACAGAGGGGTTCACTGTGCGCATGACCTGGAAGAGTGTGTTCCTGTTCCTGGCTCTTCCGTTCTCTCTCTGTTTCCTGGCTCCATGAAGTAGGCAGCTGTGCTCCGCCATGCTTTCCCACCACGCCATTCCTAAAAGCTAGTGGACCAGGAGCCGAACCCACCGGAAGCGGCAGGTCAAATAGACTGCTCTTGTTTGTGTTGAGTGTCAGGTTTTTTTGTTCTAGCAAAAAGGAAGTTGGAGAGTTCATCACTGGTCCAATGAGGAGACGGAGAAATGCACTGGCACAGCCACGGCCTCGCAGAGAAGCGAGTTGGCCAATCCGCTTTCAGATGGCTTCTTTCTCTTCCGGTACACAATCACCCTCAGACTTTGTTGAAGTCTGCTCTAACCAGAGTCAGGTAGGGAGTGAATTCCAAGGAATTCGGTTTAGCCCAAGGACTTTAACATAATGCAACTACAATTATATTATTCTTCTAAGTTTCTGTGTCCTCTCCTTTAGGTAAATGGGGATAATAATTATATCTGCATCATACTGTTGATTTGGAAATTACTTATAATGAATGGGTAATAATATAATAATAGACATAAAAATTGGTCAGCAAGAGTATCATTATTGGGCTGGGGAGATAGCTCAGTAGAATAAGCACTTGCCTGGGTCCTGAGTTCAATCCCCAGTACTGTAAACCAAAACAAAAATATATCATTATCACTGATGTTGTCGTTATTCTTATTGCTTGAAATGTCCTTCACTGACATTGAAAAAGAAATTTGGAATAGAGTAAGGATATTTAATTTCTCAAAGACAAAGTCACTGCTTTGCATATCTAGCTGTAGGCCAGCTAGTGTTCTAGGGAATACATATGTGGTTTTCATAATCTTGTAGGATAAATACTGTATTTATTTTAGATGAAGCAATTGAAAAAAGCTCAGGAATGAAACTCTAAGAAACTGGACCCAAGGGTATGTAGTAATTAGCAGCATGTTTTGTTTCATTTTGTGTTTTTGAGACAGGATCTTGCTATGTAGTGCAGGCTGTCCTTGAACTTGCTTATGTAGCCCAGGCTGGCCTCAAACTCAAGGATTTTCCTGCCTCAGCCTCCACAATGCTGGGGTTATAGGCATGTCCTACCACATCTGACCTAGCAGCACTTTCATTTCATAGGATACCGAGGATATCCCGTCGAGACGTCCACGGTCCCAGATGATTGAACGGGTGGCCAGAAAGTCACATTTAACTGCACTGTGAAGGAAAGGATGAATGGAATTCCAACAGAGGAAAAGTCAATGTAAAAATACCCTGTTCAGGGAGCCCGGCTCCTCAGAGAGGAGGTTGTGCTGGCAGGAACATGGTGGGGACGCAGAGGTCCAGGGCTGATCAGGCCCATCGCCCCTCATTCCAAGGGGAACGGGAGGGAGGGCCCAGGGTGGCTGCAGCTTCTCTGTCTGGTTACCCTAGTGGGCCCAGCGCCTAAGATAGCACCTGCTCCTCCAAGCACATGGAGGACCCTGTAGACATCTGGAGGAGAGGGTGGGACACCAAGATCTGGGGCTGATCTGGAAGTCTCTCTAGTTTCCAGAAGCACGCCCCTTGCCCGGCCCTCTTTGCTTCCTTCTGCTAACCCGGGGCTCACCACTTGCTTCCTTTCTCACGGCCACCTTCCAGCCACTTGTCTGCAGCCATCGTCTTTCTCTCGGCTCCTGTCTGCTTGCACCAATAGTCTCTGCACCCTGGCCTCAGTCTCTTTTGCTCAGGAATCTTCCCCTGTGCTGCCCGGAAGGGCTGCCATAATGGGAATGCCGAGTCATCAGACACAAAGCCACAGGTCAGGTGTCCCAGTGGGGATTAAAATCATGGCCGCTATGGCTGAGGCACTGTATTTCAATCTTATTTGATTTTCTACCTAATTTAAACAGGGGGTAGTGGCTCCTGAATTAGACAGCATGACTTTACATTTTCACTTTTCATTTTCCTCTGTTACTTTTCTCTCCTTGCTGGGACAAAAATACCCAACACCCAGAATTAAGGAAGGAAAATTTGGGTGGTTAGAGAACCTCCTTCCCACAACTCCTCCAATTTACAAGTCCTGGTGCTGTAAAACAATGTCTCTTACCTTTATGTTCTAAAATGCATCTAATTTTCCTCTTTTAACCTTAAAAAATAATAAATATAAAAGAAGACGATGAAGCAAGAATCTGGTTTAGATGAGAACTTCAGGCCATAAGTGAACACCTTTTCTTTCATGGGCTTTTAAATGTGGGAAGATTGAACCAGGTGTGGTGGCGCATGCCTGTAATCCCAGCACTTGGGAAGCTGAGGTAGGAGGGTCAGTATGAGCTCGAGACCAGCCTGGGCTACAAAAGTGAGCTCAAGGCCAGCCTGAACCATATAGCGAGACCCTGTCTCTAAAAGACAAAAATTAATTAATTAATTAATTAATTAAAATGTGGGAAGACTGAAGTTGAACATGAGGACAGTGAGCGTCTGAAGTTTGCTCCAAAGGCTGCTGTAAACCTCAAAGTCCTTCCCTCACATCCCTCGCTGTAAGCCAACTGGCCTTCCAGAAGTCTTCTATTGGGGTAAGGGGAGAGAAGATCCACTTCTCCAGGGTCTGTCACCCCAAATACTACATCTCTACCTCATCCGGGCCACCTGGACCTGAACACAAACCCAGCCTCCCTAAGCAGCCTCTGGTTCCCATGCCTGAGTCCTGGAAAGTTACCCAGAGAAGCTGAACAAGCTTTATGTTCTTGGTTTTCTCTTCTTTCCCTCTGACCAAACTGCAGCCCTTTCAATGCCAAAGAAAGCTTCTACACCTCACCCAGCACCCAGCAGTGAACTTCGCTTTTATCCAGGCCTCTTAGGCCAGGATGGGGCTGGGACAGGAGATCAATAGCTCCAGCTTTTGGAGGTGGGGGCAGAGGAGAGACAGGACAGGAAAAGAAAGAGCCAGAGAGCTGCAGTGGGTATTAAAGTAGCTAGAAGTCATGGCCTGGAGTAAGGGGAGGAGCCAGAAGCCAGAGAGGGTCCCCTCCTATTTTCATCTAGCTTCCAGCCAGGCCTCCATGCAGGACAGAGCTGGGGGGGCTGCTGTGGACAGGCATGCTTGGATCCATGGGACTGGTGACCTTGGGCTTGCTCTTGACCTGAAGTGGATCCTGAGGCCAAGGAATGGAAGCCAATCCATGCAGTCCTTGGGAGCCAGCCGCTCTGCCCTGTGCCACAGCCCTTCCTCCATCCACCATGGGCATGCTCCTAAGACCTAGAAATGCTGTCCTTCCAGAGGTCACCCCCAGCAAGAGGCTCTGGGTGGGCCTGGATGATCTGCAGTGACGCATAAAGGTGTGAGGGTACGGAAACCTTAGAGGGACAGATCTCAGAGGGCCCTTCTAGAGCTCTCTAGGCAAGCCCCTAGTTCTTCCAACAGCCCACTGTGGGTTAAAATAACTAATCCTGCAGTCTGCAAAGAGCTAGTGAAGCAAAGGAAAGCGAAATGGCCAAGGAAGGTGAGGGAAAAGTATCAGCCTGGAGGAGAAATACCATGGAATTACTCTCCCAGACAAGGGCGGACGCTGGAGAGGAAAGGCCCCTGTTCACTAAGATTTCATACTGATTCCTTTGAATGCTCACCTGACACTCACGGAGCTGTTTCCGTGGCCAGTGTGGAAGACCGACCAAGCCAGCTCTGCCCTGCACTGCCCCACCCCGGCCCTGAGCCTTTCTGTGGACAGAAAAAAAGAAGAAAACACAAAAAAACACAACACACAGTTAACCACCTGTCAGGCCTCAGGATACAATGAGGCCCCTGGAAAAAAGAGCTTTTCATGCATACGTAATATATTTGTTCAGCTATTCACTTAATGAAGCTGATAAATGTGATGCGAGACAATAGTCAAGTTAATCTATTTAGTAAAATGTTTTGAGACTTTCAGGCTACGTTAAAGAGGGGACATTTCCATTTAAATGCGCTCATCTCCTCTCAGTCTACACAAGGGGGTGCGGGCAATCTATGTGAACATAATTTCTTATAAATGTGTCTTTAATGGGTTTAATTCACCCTTGCCAGCTGTTTTGGGGGCTATTTTGTAAGAGCAAAACAAACGTTTCAGGCTTGGAAAGCTAGTTAAAATTAGTTTCGGTCAGCGAGGCCAAGCTATATTTCCTGCAAACCATCTGCTTGATTGGCACAATAGAGGGATTTTCAAGGAAAAAGAGTGGAGTGAGTGTGAAAGCGATGGGGGGGGGGG
>PVJA010013293.1:0-42158 GCA_004027025.1 Myocastor coypus | reverse complement strand
AGGGGGGAACAGGAAGACGGAGGAGGATGGAGAGGGCAGGGATGGCGCAGGGACAGAGAATGGGATAATGACGGTCACACACCATGCAGGGCTGGCACCTCAGCTCTCCCCCCCTTACCTCCTCTGAGCGTCAGAACCGTGGATGCTATGAACGTTGTTCTCTTTACAGATGGAGTGCGGCTGTCAGAAATCGTTCTCAGCTCACAGTGCCTGAGACTGAGCTGAGTTCTGTGCTCTGTTTCTGATCCAGGCTTGTGGGGCAAGGTCTGCTCTAGGAGCTGGGTGTCCCTGAATAGTACTGACCCTGACCTATGTTTTAGGGAAGTCTCCATTCCCGTCTCCTCTTGGAGCTTACATTAGGGCTCCACCTGACTAGGCACGCCAGATACAATAAGGAGGATCCAGTCCCACTTTGTACCCTGATACCTACTTTCTGTGTGGTCCCGGGCTTCCAGCATCTCACAGTCTTGTACCTGGACAGAGCAGCACATCCTGAGCTATGCACATCTCTCTGGCCCTGCATGAGGGGCACAGGCCACCTGGTGTTCATCCTAAATTCCAAATCAGCCTTGTCATCATCAGTCCTACCTGACCCCAGCCCTGCCAGCCACCACACCCTGCCACTGGCACACCCTAAACACTGCAACATGGCTGCCTGCCTGTGTGCCTCGCCACCGCAGACACTGCTCCCAGTGCGGGCTTGTGGCTTCTTGTCACCCCTCCAGCTCATTGCTTGGCTTTAAAACAGTCTGCTACTCCCTGGAGTGAGTCTAATATCTTGCCAGGCAGTGCAGGGTGAGGCGGGGTGAGAGAGCAGATGGATGTATTGACGTTCCGTGGATGTGCCATGGGATCCAGAACCGTGTCACTGCAGAAGACACACCAGGCTGCCTGAGCACCCTTCTCACCTCTCTGTGTTAGGTGTCCAGCCCCTAACCACATGCTGGAGCTTTGTGATAGCTTCTGTCACCCAAGTTCTTAAGGCCCCCAGGGGTGGCAGCATGACAACCTGTGGTTAAGTGTGGGGCCTTGAGCTAATCACTGTGGTGCCACAAACTGGGAAGTTACTTAACCTCTCTGTGCCTTCATCCCTTCCCTTGGAAAGCAAGATGAACGCCAGACACTGGATCTCAAAGGCTTATTATAAAGATTAAGTAAACACAGATGTATAAGTTGCTTACAATAGTCCAAAAACAAGTGTTTGACAAACATTAGATTTTGTAATTACAACCGAGACTAAAACGTAACCTTACGAATAGCCTCTCTACTCCTGGTTTTGTCCCCTCACTGCATTTGTCCCCTCAGTGCCCTGAGGACTTTCTACATCTCCCATGCAGCAGCACCAGGTAAAATACAGAGCGCCCCTTTCCAACTTCAGTCTGACTGGACACCTGTCATTCTTATTTGCTAAATCTGGCCATTGATGTTCCTATGCTCAAAGCATTTCCCATTATTTTTGAAACAAAATCTAAGGTATTTAGCATGACATTCAAACGCTCGGTGATTCAGACCTCTGCTCTCATCATTTAATCTCTCGCCTTCCTGTGTCTTGCCAATCCCAGCCTCCTCATCGTATGTTCTAGCCACCTCCAAATGTCTTTTTGGCATCCCAGAGAGTGCAGCCTAGCATCGTGGAGCTAGGTAGATCATGTGCCACACTTTTACATGAGGGAATTGGGGTGCAAAGAGGTTAATGACTGCCCCAAACCACAAAGCTAGTAGGCAAAACCTAGAGATTGTGCCAAGACCTTAAACCTGTAATTCTGAAATGTGGGATGCCACACTTGGCCTGGAGGAGGACCTTCTCAGGGCTATGGACATTACTTTCCAAATCCCTGGCTTCAGGAGGACCTGCCATGTGCTTCCTACTTAGTGATTGCAAGGCAGAGGGGAGGTCAGAGCTACTGGCCTGGAGCCCTCCTCAGGGGATGCGCTCAGCAGGCTGGAAGGCCCAGGAGGTTTTGAAGGGGCAGGAGTGAGAATCCAAAGGTGATGCTCACATACAGATGCAGCTGATGAGCCGGGGAAGAGTTTATGAGGCTGGGCTGTCTAGAGGGCTATGCTTGGTGTCTGTCCTGGAAAGGATTTTTTTTTTCTTTAACTCCAGGTAGCTGAGAGTGAGGCCTGGGTAGGTAGGGACTCTAAAATGGGCAGAATATTCATAGCTGGCCCAGCTACCCTCTGGTGACCTCAGGGACACAAGTAGGGGCACACCTTTCTCAGGGGATACATGGAGCAAGTCTGCCCAGTCTACATCACCTCTAGCATAAACCCAAAGCAGAGCTGCTTCTCAGCTGGATCCCCAAGAGGCTCTGGCTCCGCTACAGCCACTCAATGAAAATATCTCTGCTCAGTGCTGAGAATTTGATCTCAGTAATTGACTTGTATAGTGTCCAAATATTTCTGTGCATATAACAAGCCCAAAGTGATGCATCATCTTTAGCAAAGAGATTTATCACGGAATCTGTGGCAGTTTCCCATTTGTCTGGAGCAGAAATAGGGATGACTCTCCTTGCCAGGAGTCATCCTTTGTCTTCAAAGCAAATTCCTCCATGGTTGAAGGGTTCCTGGGCCCCAGCAGAGGCCTGTGGCCAACTTCCTGGCCCAGATCCCACAATCCCAGAACCTCCATCCCAGGAATCTCAGCCACATGCATCAGGGACTGAGGGAGAAAGTAGAGCACTGGGTTTGGAGCTCTGACTTCTAGGCATGTCTGCCATCAGCTGATGTGTGACCTTGTGAAGTCACCTAACACCCTCTGTTCTCTGGATCTTCAATACCTTCCAAAGGTCCAGGGATTAAAGGCTCAGGTCCCATAGAACACTATGGAGAACTGGCAGAATCTTTAATTGGTGAGGACCAAGGGGAGATACAGTATTTGGGTCACTAGAGATGTACCCTTGAAGGGATTCTAGTTCCTTCTTTTTTCCACTCCCTGACCATGAGGCAGATGGTTTTGTTCCATCACGTGACCCCATCACAATATCCTGCCTTGCCACAGATTCGACCAATCATAGACTGCAATTTCCAAAACCCTGAGCTGAAATAAACTTTTTCTCTCTGCAAGGTGGTTATCTCAGGTGTTTTGTCATAATAATGGAAAAAGAACTAACACATGGTTAGATTTTTCTTTTCCATCTATAGAATGGAATCTGTGATCCTACTGGAACAGGAGAAATAGATGAGGAATCACCCATCACCTACTTTGTAGAAACCTCTAAGGAATCAATGTTATTAGAGCCTAGGATTCTGAATCAGATGAATCTGGGATCAAATCCTACTACTTGGGTATGTCACATAGGACAAATATTGTTTTGTTTTTCCAGTGCTAGGAATTGAACACAGAGCCTCACCCATGCTAGGCAAGTGCTCTGCCACCAAACTACAACCATGGGTCCTGGATATATTTCTTAGCCTCTTTTAGCTTTGTAAAATACAGATTCTAGCACTTTGTCCTCTGCAATGTCAGAATGAAAAAAATGTGTCAGGCATCCTCAGGCTGGCCCTGTGCATAGACAAGCACTGCTGGAAGCTGTCACTATCCCCCAGCCACTCACAGGACAGGAGGCCGGCACAGGAACAGTGCAGTAGCAGGCCACCACTGCGCATACCACTCAGACAATCCCCCCACCCATGCTAGTTGTAGAACTGAAGTCTAGAGGGCTAATGACTCGCGCAAGATCATCTAGCTCATCAGTGGCCGAGGCAACAATTCCAAGCTGAGCTCAAGGCCTGCCGCATGCACACTGGTCCAGCACCTAGGGAGTGATCAAGGTGGTGAAGTAAGAGCAGAGAGAGGGGTTATGCTGCAGGGATATACAGCGTGCTACGGGCTATGGACCAAGTGGGCTCTGGCTTATCTCCCACCTGCACTGCCTTTTAGCTGAGTGACCAGAGTAGAATCACTAACCCTCTCTGATCCCTTGCATGTAAAGTGCTTAGTGCAGTAAAAGGTGTTCAGTTGATAGTTCTCATTGTCACTGGTACTAAAGGCAGGGCATGCTGTGTGCTGAACTCTGGTATGATGGCCACTACTGAGTACTGGTGGAGTGGCCTGAGAAACATCACCAGAAGTGGGAGGTAGTCAGGCTACAAGCGGCGGGGAGTGACACTTAAACAGGGCTTTGAAGGTGACTAAAGGCTTTGGCTGAGAGGAACCAAGTGGAGGGACTTTCTAGGCAGAAGGGTTGGTGCCCAGGGAGGTGCTAGGTGATCCATCCAAGGAACCTTTGGGGTGAGGGGAAGCAGAAGCCAGGATCCCAAGGAGGGGTGCTGTCCTATCCCACAGCCAGAAGGAATGGTCGTTGTCTTATAAATCCCCTATGTGCCCTTTGTGCCCTTTATGCCTGCGTCACACTGCTCATCAGGGTAGGTGACACCAGCTCCTTTTCCAAGAGAAGCAATTGAGACCCAGAGGGGAGACTAATTAAATTTTGCAAGGCCACTTGCACAAGTGACATAGCCAGGACTCAAAGTCAGGTCTGCCTGCAAAGCCATGTAACTGGTGCAATTCCATGTAAAATGTTGATCTGTCCCAGGACACCCTGGGCGAATGTAAACTTCCATTCTGTACTCTACTCTAAGCCATTGTCATAGGTGGGACAATGGCTGTGGTCCTGGTAAAATAAATACACATACAGTGTGACAGGCAGCCAGTGGGGCCAAGCTCCATCCCTCTCAGAGTGACAGCCCAGATCCACCCCCAGGCTGGCTGGAAGCATCTGGTCAACCCCCTTGCTGGCTAAGGAAGGTTGGGTTGGGGGACTGTGGAGGCACTCTGCTTCGTGCCCTGAAGTCTACCAAGATGGCGTCAGTGAGGAAGACAGAAGTTTAGCCCAGGCCTCTGTGGCTGCTACCAGCTTCCAGCCCCATGGGATTTTAATCTCTGTGGAGTCTGCTGAGCATCTGTCCTAGCCCTGGTGGAGACAGAGCCCGCAGTTGCTGCTGACGGTCTTCAAGCCCTGTGATAATGTCTGCCTTTATCCTTGGTCTCCTTCAGGAATATCTCAGTGCAAGTGTTTCTTATATTGTGCTCCAGCCCAGGTGAATCAGCTACGTGGCTTGTAGTCATCCTATCCAAAGACTTAGCCAGTTGGGGCAGAGCCGCTCTCCCCACTCAGACACCAAGATCCAGCCCATGCTGTAAAGCATGTCCTTTTCCTCGCCTCTTCCTAGAAGCCTGCTCTGACTTCCATGGCCTGCCCTGCTTCTAGACCCAAGAACTTCCTGGAACTGAGGGTTGACCAGAGTCTTCATTTTTGTCTGCACATGTACTTAAGCTTGTTATGTCAGCATAGGCAGGAAGCATCCTTTCCCTGCCTCTTCATCTCACTCCTTGCATGGAGCACCAAAAGGACAGGACTTGGTGACACTAGAAGGACTCAGTAGGACAGAGGCAGATCTGGGACATCCAGACCAAAAAGATCTCCATAGATGGCCAAGAGTGAGGTCGGCCTATGTTTGGCCCTGTGGGACCTCTCACAGCGTTTGAGCTACTCTCTCCCACATTTGTTAGCCAAGAAGTCAGAGTGGACCCTGAGCTCAATTCTTCCTTCTTGGGAGAATCAGTGGCTCCAGCCAGGTGCCCAAGTCTGGGCACAAAGGCATCCCTAGTCGCAACAGAGCCATACCTCTGTGGCCCAGCACAGAGCTAGAGCCTGGTTGGATGGAGAGGAGTCAGCCCATGACTGGCAACCTGATTATTGCTCCAGTTTTGCCATGGACTTCCTGTATAACCTTGGGCAAGGCACTTCACCTTTGGGGGGCTTGTTCTTTATTTGAACAAACAGGGCAGTGACCTAGAGAATGGCTGAGGTGTTCCCAGCTCTGAACTTTCCGTTCTCTGGCTCAAAGCAAAGGATGGTTATTGCTTCTTGAATAAAAATGTTCCTCCCCTGACAGCAGCCTGGGGAGATCAATAACTCTGTCAGAGCATCTTTGCAATAAAGCTGGGGCTTTGCAGTCTCTCCAAGGCCTGGAAACTTTATTGTTCATCATTGTTCATCCTCTTTGTCGTCGTTCTTGCTCTCCTTGTCCCTTCCCCCACCCACCCCTCCAACCCTCAATCCAGGGCGATGCAACCTGCTATGAATGAAGAGTGGCTGGTCACGGGGATAATCACCATGGCAACGGATCTCCACAGCTGAGGTAGGCATCAAAGTCACATGAGAACCCGGGAAAAGTGGCTGAGATATTTATAGAAGCAGCGGCTGGTGCTTTTATGGAAATGGGTCTATATTTGACTCTGGTCCTGAAATCTCCATGCTGTCCCTAAGGTGAGGAAGGTTTTGCATCCAGTTCTCCCTCCTGCTCCATGCTGGGAGGGACAAATACTCCCCTCCTGTTCCCATCATCACCTGGCACATTTCTCACCCCATCCCTGCTCGGCTGGTCCTAACAGAGCAGCCACTCCCTTTCTGTTTACATCAACTATTCTTTGATGATGCTTCCTTCCAGGCTGGCACTTGGGACCCTGATGCTGGCATATGGGCCTTTGGGATGCCTCCTTCACTCTCCTTCCTGGTTGCAGACAGGAACAATGCCCTTGGTGCTCTCCATCACAAGTAATCACTTGCCACTTTGTTTCCTTAACACTTTAGGGGTAGCTGCTAAAAAGAAGCAGCTCACAACCATGCACAATGCTTGAAGGGTTTGAGTCCTCCTACCCTTCTAGGGAGTCATCACTATGTTCCAGAAAAGCCTGGTAATGACAGCTATTTTTAGGTTATGTGCCTACTTTTAACCCTCACCACACCCTGTGACACACATATTGCTGCTGTCTGCATTGTGCAGGTGAGGGTAATAGCTCAGAGTCAGATGGCGAGACCAACCAGCCTGCCTCTAACATCCATGCTCTTCCCACTGGGCCTGACCAGATGGCGAAGGATGCCCAGTGCCAAGGAGGTAGGGCTGAAAAGAAGTGGCAGCAAGGGCCAGTCCAGATGAACAAGGGAAAGTAGGTCTGGTTATCTTATTGAACAGATAATGTATATAAAAAATTCAAATAAAATTAAAGTAAGTCCAACACCAAGTTTATCTTCTTTGGAGCTTCCGGTCTTCTTCTGCAGAGGAGGCAGCTAATTTCAGGGATTTTCTCTCTATAGCTCTTATGTGCACATAGAGGCAGATAAGGAAGTGTGGACTATCCATGGTACAGATAAACAGTACACATCAAAAGGGAGATAATAAAAAATAAAATTTCACCCATGCTTTCCCCTAGCTGTGCAGCTCTGTGTCCAAGAGGGCAGGCACTACTGTCATTTCTGATGTATCATTCTGTCAGTTTCTTATGTATTGTTCTAGAAATATCCATGCTTCTATAGGCACACGCAAATGGCCACACCCTCTCACCATTCTGCATCTTTTCTTCATTTAACAGCACATCTTGGAGACATTTCCAGATCAGAACACACAGAGCAGCCCTGTTCATTTTAATATCTGCAAAGAATTTCATTGCAGGGAGGTACCATAAATTATTTAAATGGTTCCTTGTTGATAGATACCTAAATTGTTTCCACTTTTGTGCATTGCAAACACTGCTGAATGAGTATCTTTAAGTGAATGTCTTTAAACAGACATGAGCAAAAAGAGCTGTTTCTTCAGTTTTGATAGATGGACAACGGGTGTGTGCCTGTGTGATTCTGATAAATTCGGCCATATTATTTTCCACAGATTGGGCCCTTCAACTCTTCTCCCATTAGCAACATGTGTATTGTCAACCTTTTTTCATTTGTTTTGATTACTTGCCAACATAATAGGTAAAAATCGTTTCTCATTATTTTTTCATTTGCATTTCTCCTGTTATAAATGGAACTTAACTTTTTTTAAACATATGGAAGAGCCACATGTTTTCTATGAGCTTTCTAATCCTTTATTGTTGTTTTTCCTGGTTTTCAAGGGATTTTTTTTTACACAGTGAAGAAATCTCCCTCCTCACCTTCATTAACAATCACTCACTGGATACTTATGAGCACTACTGTGTCAAGATAGTCCCAGGTCCTGGGATTACAGCTTTTAGCTCATTTGCTTTTGTCTACAAGCAATTAAACAGGAAAGGGATCCAAATGTCAGATGCTGAGAAGTTATTTGGAGAGCAATAAAACAGAATGAGGCCAAGGGTATGTCATACAGAAAAGTCTTCCATACCTAACTTACTCAACATTATAGATCAATATAATTAACAATTGGGGGGCCAGGGAGATAGCTCCATGGCACAAGTGCCTGCCTGAAAAGTGCAAGGTCATGAGTTCGAACCTTGGTCCTGCCCCCCCCCCAAAAAAAATTGGGCCAGGGAATTAACTCAGTGGTCTAAGCACCTGCGTGGCAAGTACAAGGACCAAGGTTCAATCCCTAGTACCAAATGCCTGATCCGGTCACTGAAGCTGGGCAAGGTGGCACATGCTTATAATCCCAGCTCTGGGGACACTGAGACAGGAGGAACACTATAGTCCAAGCTGCGCAGTGAGACTCTGTACTAAATAAATAAAAAATGATTAATATATAATTAAAACAATTATATTTACTTCATAACTAATATAATTATAGGTTAAATTTATATTCAACCATGTTACTGAATTACCTAAAGGGTTTTTCATTTTGTTTTTGTATTGGGAATCCAGTTTAACACCTTGTGCTTAACAGACAGGTGCTATGCCATTGAGCAAACAATTGTATTTTTCAAATGAAGCTCTCAGTCCTTGCTTTTGAGCTTTCTACCCATGTTTCTAACCACACTATTGTTTCAGTAAATACCCAGGGAAGACCCACTATGTGTTGAAGACATCCATGGTCTCTGTTCTTGCTGAGCTTCCACACCAGCCGGAGGGACCATCACCAAGCAGCCAATCATACTGCTTGTTCTCAGGCACAATTGTCATCAGGGGTACCAAGGAAAAGAAATGTCCCCCTGGGAGGCTGACCTGACTGGGAGAGGTGGAGAATTAGAGTCCTAACATGACTGGTGGATGAGCAGGGCATGAAGCAAGAGGAAGAAGGATTTAACAGATTCCAGGAAGGGAGGTATATGGGCTGCAGCCTGCATGAGGAAGGCCTGACAGAGAAGAAAGCTGAGAGAAAAGGCTGCTGTAGGTGGTGGGTGCAGGACAGCTCTGGTAAGAGAAGTGATAGATGAGCCTAGAGACCAGGAAGGACTGTGAGAGGCATGCTAAGGATACAGGGTGGTGGTGGGGTCGAGCCACAGTGGGTACAGTTACAGCTTCTATAAGATCATTCTTACTACTGTGTGGGAAAAAGGAGTGGAGGTTGGAGCTGGAGTCGGGGTAACTGGGAGAGTCCAGGTGTGTGATGATTATAGTTTGGGCTAGGGTTGTGGTGGCAGAATTAAACAGAAGTGATCAGATTCAAGAAGTAGTTAGTAGGTAAAACTTCCAGAACTTGGTGCTAGATTTCATGAGAGGTGAAAGGGAGAGAGATCTTAAGGTTGTTATTGGGTTTTCCAGCTGGTGCAACAATTCACAGAACTAGGGAATACTAAGGAGGAGGAGAAGGAACAAACAAGTAAAACTCTAAAATGATTTTCAAGACAGAGCTTCGATTATGGAAATTCACCTTGAGCATATGTATTTGGGGTAAATCTCAGCACCACGTGGAAGGGAGAGGAGGAAGCTGAGTAGGGGGAGCTCAGAAGACCTTCTGGAGTGGAGATGCGGATATGGAAGGTGTTAGCATAGGAAACGGTTTAGGAAAATAATCTAGAGTAAGAAAGGTATAAGGCTCTGAGAAGTCCAGGATGTAGAAGGTAACAAGGGGAAATGAAAAGGTGGCCAGACGGTAGGAAGACAGGGAGTAGATTCCCAGGGAGATGGGAAGAGGGTGTGGGAAGACAGCAGGCATTATAGAGTAGTCAGGAAAATGAGGACCAGAAAATGTCCAATGGATTTAGTGACACAGAGGTCATTGGGGACCTTAGCAAAAGCTATGTTGGCAATGTAAAGGGGAAGAGCAGGGCAAGATGTGAAGGGAGAGTCAGGAAATGAAAACAAGAGTATAGAAGACAGTGAGATGAGGATGAAAATCTCCTTTAAACAAGACTTGAAAATGCTTAAAGAGCTGCTGCAAAGGGTCCAATGGAGAAGGAAAGATGGTCAGGCCAGGAATAGGTTATGGTAACTGGTTCTGAAGAGGATGTGGGCCAGGCAACCCAGGCATGGCGAGACTGGACAGACTCAGGCATCAGAGGGGCTTGCCATGGTCTGCCAGGAGGAAAAGGGAGCAGGGCTCAGGCTGGTGCAGGCAGGGTAGGCTTCATGATTCTCAGTGGAAGATGCAGAGAGCTCCCTGTGAAGCTCCTGAGGCAGCAGGGATGAATAGGGCAGGGAGTCATAAGGAGGGTGTCTGAGGATAGCAGAAGAGGTGAGAGGGGCCTTCATCAGGATAGAGAAGTGAGCTGGCCAGCGAGTTAGGAGGGCGGTTAGGAAGCCCAAGGAGCCCACCTGAGGTAGAGACCGTGAGGGCAGACGGAGAGAGCACCCAGGGTGTTCTTTAGAGGACTTCACGTAGAGAAACGGGAAGTGAAGTTCATCCGAATTGGCGCTTTTGCCAGTAGATGTGCTACCAGGGTAGAGCAGCAAAGACATCTGCTTGTCTTCTTCATTGACCATGGACACATCATTCGCAGTGTGCCTTAAATCCACAGTTTATCTTTTCTTCCAAATCTGGTCCTTTCTTGGTTAAGATGAATATGATCATCTAACAATATTACCAATAACAGTCATTTATTAACAATTAACAGTGATACTAGATATTTAGAAATGATCACCCTATGTTATCCTTGTAATACCATATGGAGTTTGTACTCGTTTGTGCGGATGTGGAAACTGAGGCCTATACAACTTGGGCAAGGTCTTGAGGTGATGGCAGACTGTGAAAACCATTAGACACCAGAGTTCTTCCCCTTCCTATCACCACACCACCTTCAGCTTCCCTTGCCTTAAAGCCACCGAGGGCTAGCCAGATAGTTCAGTGGACTAAAGCACCTGCTTAGGCACAGCACAGCAGCTGGGGTTCAATCCCCAGTGTGTTGTGCCTGCCTCACCCCTGGGGCATGCTGAGACCGAGATTGAGACCGGGTGTGGTGGCTAATGCCTGTAATCCCAGTGCTCAGGAGTGTGAAAATAGGAGAATCACTTCGAGTCTGCACTACATAGTGAGACCCTGTAGACCCTGTACTAAATACAAAAACAAAAACAAAAACAAACAAATGAAAGAACACCTGTCACTGATGCTTTGCTTCCTTTCCCCTCCCACACCAGGTCTGTTGTGTCACCTTTGTTCACCTCTGTCCCATGTCCTACATCCCTTGCTTCTTCCTCCCATGCACCTTTCCCTGCTCTGCTTTCCTGGTTGGGTCCAGCAGAATATACGCTCACGAGGGCAGGGATCAAGAGCTGTCCTGCTGTCAGTCTGCCACATCCTAGAACAATGTCAGGTAAACTCTGGAGTTGCACAAATACTTGAATGAAAGAATAAATCTCTGTATGGAGATACTTCCCAGGGGGTATTTTCAATTTCCACATTTCTATGGGCAGAGGCACTGATGGCTTTATATCCTAGGCTATTGTTTGGAGGATGTTTACATAGCAAATTGCCTGGGAATATAGAGGGCACGTTTTCTTTTTCTGCAGGGCAGCTAGGTTTGCCATCTAGTATAATGAAAGTGCTGCCTGGGGCAAATGATGGGCTTGTTTTCTTGCAGATATTGTAAAACACTGACTGTTTATCCGCTTGAAGTTCCTCTGTGTCTATTCCTGTGTCCCCTACCTAGTAGGTCTTGGATTAAGGGGAAACAATTTGAACGTAAAGTGCAGGCTCCCCAAGGGCCACCAGTAATGAAAATCCTTTGGCTTTGGCTCCAGAGTCTCATGGCTTCTGCCTACAAAATGGTGGCAGGCTAGCTTACACTGCCAAGGATGGATGCTCATATTCCTACCTTCCCTCTACCTCTGGGGTTCACCACTCTTGCCTTCAGGGTTCTTGAAGATGATACTTGCTGCTTTTTACTAGGATACCTGAGGCATCACCTTTCACCCTCCGAAACTCCTGCCTCTGATGCCAAAGGTCCCCTGGGCATATCCTAGAGCAGAGACTACTCAATCCAGCCTCCCCAGACAGCCCTCCAACTGCCTGGCAAGACGCCTCCTCCCCCCTTTTTAACTTCATTTTTCACCATATGACTTCTATTCCAGCTCAGGCCATTATCCTCCAGCACACCCTTCCTACTCTGTCTGTCTGTCTGTCTGTCTGTCTGTCTGTCTGTCTGTCTGTCTATGTTTTGAGGCAGGATCTTGCTATGCAGTTCAGGCTGGCCTTGAGCTCACTTTGTAGCCTAGGCTTGTCTCAAACTTCCAGTGATCCTCTTGCCTCAGCCTCCGAAGTGCTGGAGTCACAGGCATGCACCACCAAGCCAGGTGCCTTTCCCACTACTGCACCAGTGCCCTTGGCATGCTGCACTATCCAGAGGGTGGTCCTTCCCCATTTTGTTTGCTCATCCTTTGAGGCACGTGGCCTGTGGCCCCTGCCAAGAGGCCAGTCAGAATGTTCTTGTTGTACCCCACTTTAGTAATCAGGCGAGGCTCTGCGGCCCTGGGTAGTGTTATGACTGCTGTTAGTTTTCTACTGCAAACCTCCACCAGCCTGTCCAAGAGCTTTCTCCTCACCTGGGCTCGTCTCAGCCTCTGGACCCCCTTGCACATGGTAGGAGCTCAGTAGATGAAGGATGTACCCACGAGGTAACCCGCACAGGGTCTACAGCTAACAGAGTAGCAGAATGGAAGGTCAGTAAAGCAGAAAAGGCAGGCCCAGGGAAGGGAAGAGGGGCAACACTGTACAGATCAGAGTGTGTAGAGTGGGGAAGAATCACTGTGGAAGGAAGTTCATCAACGAAGGGAAAATAGCAAGGCTCAGGACCCCCAGATGGGCATTTGCTATTGGAGGCCCATCACCCTGCCACCCTCAAGGCCAGAAGCCTTGGAACCGCACCTGGATCTCCATCCTTGGGCCAGAAGCCCCAGGAAGCGGTCCCTTGGTCACGGCCCCTCCCGTGCCGGGCCCACCCCCTCCGCCCTCGTCGGCCAGCAGATCCTCGCCGGCGGCCAGGAGCCTCGCACTGACGCGGCCCGTGCCTGAGTCAAGCCTGCGTCACGGCGCCCCGCCGCCAGGGTGGCCTTTCGGAAAGCGAGGGAACCGTGCGCGCCGCGCTCCGCCCAGCTCCGTTCCGCTCCGCAGAGCCGGCGCGGCTAGGCGCGGGAGGCGGCAATCGGCCCGGCCTGCGCGGCCCCACACGCCCGGTCCCGTCCCGACCGGGAGTCCCGACCACGGCGCTCCGGAGCAGACTCCCCTGGCGGCAAGGGAGGAAGCGGGAGCGAGCGGAGTCTCAGCATTCCATCCCGGTCGGGGCTATCGCTCCCACACTCGGGCTCCGTGGGAGCGACAGTGCGCCACGACTCGGCCGGCGGGGTGTAGGGGCCGAGTCTGTGAGACGGCCCAGGCTGGACAGGTGAGTGGGCGCCGCGCCCCGCCACAACTTTGCGGTTCCGGCCCCGCCCCGGCCAGGAGGCCTAAGGTGGGAGGCGGCGCTCCCCTCCCTGTCCCCTGCGGGTCCGCTCTTTCGACCCCTCCAGCCGTGGTTGCCAGGCGACGGAGCCTCGGGCGGTGCCAGGCCGGCGGATCTAGGGTGTCCCGGGGCGCACGCCAGGCTACACGCTGGGCTTCAGCTCTGAGGCTCCGAGGGTCCTGAGCGCCGGAGATTCCTGGGCGAAGCTGGAGGGGCGAGCGCCGCAGAGGCCCGGGAAGAAGTCCGCCTGGTTCCCTCCTGGTCCCCGCCTGGTCCCTACCTGGTTCCCGCCTGGAGTTACGCGCCAGGGCGCAATTCCACGAGGCAGCTCCCTGGTAGCTGGAGTCCCCAGTCCCTGACCCTCAGCCTCCCGTCCGTGACCTTGACGGTAACATTGGCAAAAGAAGCAGAACGCAGATGTCCGAGATGAATATTTAATTCTCAGTCCCGAGGCCTAGCCCCGCAGAATTCGTAGTTAGAGCGGAGCCCTTCCTCCCTCGAGGGAGGCGCGCCTGGGAACGGAAAAGCAGAGACGGGGGACTTGTGTGGGGTGCGGATCTACCGGGGACACCGCCTTCCCAGGGGAGAGGCCTCTCTGACATTTATACCTGTGCACGCGGAGTGCATAGAAGCGATGCTCCTTGGACGCCCGGGAGATGGCTCCCCCAGGGGCGCAGCCGCCTTGGAAGGAAGCCTTTTAAAGGCCGAGCATTCTCGCCAGAGCTCCAGGTTCCGAGGTCCTGAAATCACAGACCTTGCAGGACCCTGTCACTGTGCAGTGGGCTTTTTCCTTCAAAATTTTGGTCGTGTTCCTCTCGGGGCACCGAGACAGGTAGGATTATGTGGAGACGTGAGGGGTAGGACAAAGTAGAAAGATTTTCTTGAAGGCGCTGACCTTCATAAAAGGAACTTCCAGGAACTGCAAAAATCTGATTATGGCTCCAAAAACATTCCACCAAAACTTTGGTGTCTTTAATTGTTTTGGTTCTCTGGGCATGCTGATGAATGTGTGAGAAACAAGGTCAGACTGGAGGTTGACAGGGAGGGCTGCCTGAGCCTCATACTGTGCTTACATTACCCCATGACCAGGTGAGGTGGGTCCCTGCCTTGGTCAGGAAGGGCTTTGAGGTCACACTGGCTGTCCTTGGCCATGGACTGTCCGTGGGGCCATCAGAGGTTTGAGCTCCTTTGCTGGCTTTTTCTCTAATGGAGCAGCTGTGGCTAAGTAGGTGGTTGAGTTTCAGCAAATCCCTGCAGCTCAGCCTGGAGGGTGACTCAGTGTGGGAGGTGAATCGTGCCCACCAGCTCTGATTGGAGTTTATCTGGCCTGAGTCACATGCTGTCGTGCACCAGCTATTATGAGTTCAAGAGTTCTTTAGTAGGACTTGTGCCCATGAAAAAGGCTTGAGTCCCAAGTGTTTGGGGGCCATGGGGCAGAGGTGGGCAAGTCCTCAGCATAGGGCACAGGCTCCCTGGCTTCTGCTGAGCTCTGACCCCATGGGAAGGTGAGCAGAGCTGGAGTGGGGAGTGCTGAAGGGAAGTCTCAGGAAGGCCTGTGATTGTGGTCACAGTTGGGCTCAGTGTGCTGCCGTATGCCAGCTGGGTGACCTTGGGCAAGTTACTTCACCTCTGGAGCCTGTTTCCTCATTTATCCGAGGGATGCCTGTGGTACCTTTCCTACAGCATTATTTTCAACTTAGGGCTAGACACATGGCAGGTGCTCCTTGGGTGTTAATTCCTCATTCCAACCGAAGGCAATCTTTTCTGTCCCTGTCCCTGCTCCTGAGCAGGAGAGGGGCCATGCAGGCAAAGGAAAATGGCAGGGTCTTCCATGTGACTAAGGACCCATAGTTCCACCTCCTTCCAACCCTCAAGTCTCCTTTGTGAGACCCTAGAGGGAGGACCCTGAGCAAAAACAAGGCTAGTGTTGGGCTGTGCTGGGTCTGCTAGGTGCCCGAGGCCACCCACAGTAACTCCAAGGTAACTCTCCAGTACCAACCTGTACTTCTTGTGATCGTTCCTGACCTTGGCTTGGCCCCAAGCTTGAGCACCTGCTGTGTAGACATTGGGGGCCCTTTCTGCATGAACAACTCTTATCATCATCCACTTCCCTGCCCATCCTACCCACTGTTGACTTGAAAGCTGCAAGAGAAATGTCCAGGGGAGCTCCTGCCTCCCAGAAGGCCCCTGGGCCCTTGCTCCTTCCCTTTGTAACCAGCATAGACATGGGGCTGGACTAAGATGTGTGCACCTTGAAAGTGAAGGAAATGAGAGGCTCCCTAGTGCAGCAAGAAAGAGGCCATGCTGACCCGTGGGATTATCATCTGCTACTAGAAACTGTACATGTGATTTGCAGTCACCATTTACTCTCGAATCAGTGCCCTACCCTGTTGGGTCTGCAGGCATATGCCAAGAGTGGTAGAGAGAGAGAGAAATGAGAGGATTCCCAAGCAGCACCTCCCTTCTGCTTGCATACTCCCCTTCCACTCCTACTTCCTCCCAGAGCATGACAGTTCTTCATGAATCCCTTTAAAACTCCTAAGCGAGGCAGAAGAGTTAAATGAAGGTGAATTGTAGCTTTCTTCCTAGACAAGGTCTGAGTTGCCATTCACTCCATATCAGGCTCTTTCTGGCCAGACACCTGGAACACCAGGATGGCAACAACCTTGACATCTGAGTTCCTATGTCAGCTTCCCTTAACCAGTGTTCTAGGCTGCCAGAGGTCAGAAACACAGTGTTGGCTTACAAGAGCACCCTCTATAACTGGAGCAGGACAGTAGTCTGTGTAGAGAAATGTCTTGTCTACCTGCTTTAGGAGGAGGGGGAGCAATTTTGGAATCCTATGCTGCCCTTGACATGCAGCGATAAGATTTTTTTGAGGTTTTTTTTTTTTTTTTGTGTGTGTGTGTGTGTGTGTGTGTGTTGTGCTAAGTGCTTTATTTACAGACCATTTATTTAATTTTCATTACAATCCCAGGAGATAGATATTGCTATCTGCAGTTTACAGATGTGAAATTTGAGGCTCCGGGAAGTTAAATAATTTGTTCAAGGTCGCATAGACAGTGAGAGGCAACCTGAAAATTTGTACTCAGTCTGTCACATTCCAAATGTCATGCTCTTAGCCACTGTGTGATATGCTTGCATAATAAGTTCTTCATAAATGTTTCCTGACAGCCTAGGTGTCTACCTAACTGAGGTCATCTCAACCTGTAAGCTTCATTCTTTAAGCTAGTGCCCTGAGAAAGAAGAAGATGGGCCTCAACCTGTGGAAAATTGATAGAAAATGACCAGATGCAAACTTTTAAGCTTTGGGGGAATGGCTACAGATAGATTGGAATTCAGAAAGAGATCCCCACTCCACACTGGGGCCTGTGTTTTTCTTCTTGACTAGCATTATCACAGACTTCATTCCCTTGAATTTTGTCCAAGTTAAGAATCAGTGCCTGGAGCAGGATGAAAAGAATCAGAAAAGAGTAGATGTTGCACCTAGAATTTCTGCACCTGCACAACTGAGAATGACCAGTGGCCGATACTCCCTGGCGTGTCCAGGTTGCTTGCTGGACAGTGCGTGCGAGGGATTTGGTGAGGCCCCAGAATCCAGCAGAAAACTGCTAACACCCTGACATTATTTCCACTAGCTGCAGGCAGGGGCTGTGTAGAGGATGCTGCTAGTCGTCTCCCATGGAGGCCTCGTTCTCCTCACCCCTGGGGCTCTGCTGCTTGCATCTTTGGCTGTTTTGGGAAGCCTGGCGTCTGTCTCCTTCTGTCTGCCTGTTCCCTCTCTCATTCAGAAAATGCCTGGCCCTGAGGAGCAGGCCCATGCTGCCCTAGCCTGCCTGTCATCTCCAACCTGAAAACTCAGTGGAGAAGTTCCTGTAAATGAGGGTAGATAACTGAAACGTGACCATCAATGCTCTTGCACCCTTAGCAGACCAAGAGAACCTCCCAGAAACTCTTGCTTCAGAGACAGCCATTTTGTAAATGCAGTCCTTTGGTGATTTTCTCTATCCTTGCCCCATGGTTAAATTTTTTAAATTAAAATATTTACCTATGGCCAAATCCAGTTATTTAACTATATAGAGTTAAATGTTTGTTGTGTAAAGAAAACTCACACATGAGAACATAAGCTCAGATGCAAAATAAATTATTGCCCTAAGTTATTCTGAACATTATTATGTTCAGAACCAGGGAGTAGCCGGGCGTGGTGGCTCACGCCTGTAATCCCAGCACTCTGGGAGGCTGAGGCAGGAGGATTGGTGCGAGTTCGAGACCAGCCTGGGCTACAAAAGTGAGCTCAAGGCCAGCCTCAACTGCATAGCGAGACCCTGTCTCAAAAAGACAAAAAAAAAAAAAAAAAAAAAAAAAAGAACCAGGGAGTCAGGTAAGTCTAAGTCCACCTGAGTCCTCAATTTGGGAGTTGAAGGTTAGTGCCCTGTCTGTTCTGTGGCTCTAGTTCAGTGGGAGGAAGACATGGTCAGGGTGACAGGAAGACATGCCTCAGCCCCAGCCCCTAGGGTCACCTCTTCAGCAGCATTGGTGCTGTTTCTCTGCTGTGCTGCTTTCTGGAGCCTCCCCAGCAGTTATCTGAAGGTAACAAGTTGCCTCCATCGTTTCTGATTACTGGTTTAATTAGAATTTCTGCTGGATTCTGTGTGCCATTAATTTCCCACCTATCCTTTCATTTATAAACAGAACTCATTGGCCCACACCCCAAAGTCCTCCTGGTTGCATTCTCCTCTTTACAGATCAGACACCAGGACTCCTATGGTTTTAAATCCCATGTACAGGGCAAGAGTGCTGTTCGCTAAAGCTGCTTTGCAAGGTGAGTGAGCATAACCCAGTGGGGTGAGTCAGACAGGTGCCTCCAGGTGGGTATTTGCTGCTGAGGTAGATCTTATCCCAGGATGAAGGAGACAAGGGTAGATGTTTCTGTGCCGGTCAACCTGACTGCCTCCCAGGATGGCCAGTGGGTGCTGTCCACGGTCCTGCCACAATCCCAAGGCTATCTGACTGCTAGTCATTTGGGGCCTCCTTGAGATTTCTTGAAGGAATCTCCCCAAGTTGCATTATGTCATTGGTTTTGGGAAAGGACCTGGTTGACTGAGGAAGCACGGGCTTATTCCAGTGCTGACTTCTTAAGTAAGATTTGGGTGTGTATTTTGCAAGGTGGTGCATTATAGAACCTCCTGACCAGTCCCAATGATAGTTGGCAGGTGACTCAGAAATTAGAATGCCTACATCCATTGGAGTACATGGGATGGCCTAGAGTAGTGAAGCCTCCAAGGAGTGGCATTGTACCCCAGGGTGCTACCTGAGTAGTATTTTTTCTTTGTATGTCATGATGTGCAAAAGGTAGGAAAGCACCAGTAGGTCAGAAAGAACATGGGCTACAGAGTTGGGCAGATTACAGTTCGAATCCTCAGCTTTGCACTCATGGCTGGGTAATCCTGTATGTGATCATTAGAGTCTTCTTTGGCAAGATGAGGATGACATTTTACCTCAAGTTGTTGTGAGGATAAATAACATGTATAAGCAGCGTAGGCCTCTGCAGAGCCTTGCTTCTGGGAAGAGTGCTTTCTTGCCCAGCCCTCCAGCAAAGCTGCCCAGAGGTTGGTGAGAGATGAAAACCCTCCTTCTCAGGAAAGAGACGTCATACAGAGACTGTAATTAAGGGTTTCTGATCACTATTCCTTCAAGTGCTCTTTAGCAATCTGTTGGGTAATCCAGGTAATTGGACACCCTTGGTTCCTTCTGTCTCTAAGACAAGAGAAAATATCAGCTTCTGGAAAATCTGTATCAGGAGACTTGAGCAGATGCTGTGAGGACCCTGTGTTGTCACCCTGAGTCCCCCTCCCTTCCCTGGATGAGAAAATAAGGGAGTGGGATCTGTACTTGTTGCTCCTGCTTTGCACCTGGTTATTCTATTTTTAATGGGTCCTCTAACTGCCTGGGACCCTCTGTGCCTTTTCTTCTCTCTCCCCACAACCTAATCCTCATCCAGCAGCCCGAGCCAGGTCACTGTCACTTCCTCACTTGCTCACCTGATCCTTTCAGAGGTAACTGGGCCACATGACACCTCTGTTTTAAAACCTCCGCCTGCCTGGCAAGTGCAAGGTCGTGAGTTTGAACCCTGGTCCCGCCAAAAAAAAAAAAAAAAAAAAGCCTAGTGGTGTTTTAAAACCTTCAAGCAGCTCCTATTAGCCCCCAAAGCAAGCCATACCTCCTCTCTGTGGCCTCGAGTTTTGGGCAGTCATGTAGGACATGAGTGTCCTGCCTTGGATCTGCTACTTCCCTTGCTCAGGGTGCCATAGGGATGTGGTTCTCTTTCTGCTCCTAGCATGTACCACATGGGCTGACCCTGCCCAAGGGCCTTTGCACTTCCAGTGTTCTGTGTCCTGAGAGTGCCAGGTTATCCACATGGCTCATTCTGTCACTGCTCAACCACTGTGTCCTTAATAAATGTGCTTCCTTACCCCTATGAGTTAGAGCAGCTCTGGCCTCATACTGTTGAGTACATATATATATATATATATACTTGATACATTGATATGTGCTATGGACACAGTGTCTGTCTATCCATACATGATAAATGAGGTACTTGTCTGATTTTTATTTTTCTTTACACAGTAGTTTAAAAATTCCACAAAGCAGAACACTGTGTGTCCTGTTATCTGCTGTACTAGAGCATACAGTGTGCAGTAAATATTTGATAAAGGAAGTAATGAGGGACAGAGAGAGGGAGGAATAGAGGCTTGGATACTGAAAGACCCGCATTTTAGCCATGCCTCCAGTGTACTGCCACCTGAATTGCATTGCTGTGTACTAGGAGGGTCTCAGGGAAAGTCTACACAGCTCTCAGTTTTAGCTTCTGGCCCAAGAGGTGAGTGGAAGTCGTTTAGCGTGTGGAGCATCTGCTTCCCCTGCCCTGAGTCCTTAGGGTTCTGTTGCCTGCTCCAGGGCACTGTGGTACAGTGGACAGATGCATGTAGATCCATGGTGGAGCCAGTTACCCGTATCCTTGCCTGCAGGGGCAGCCGCTGCTGGGTTATGAAATGTTCCCAAGGGCTTGGCCTCAGTTGAGCACAGCCCTCAAGTCATCTCCTCTTTTTTTTTTTTTTTTTTTTTTTTTTTAAGTATTTGGTTATTACAGGGTCTTACTATTAAGCTCAGATTCACAGTGATCCTCCTCCTTTCAGTTTCCCCAGGGCAAGGATTATAGGTGTGCACCACCTCGCTCAGACTCTATGGCCAACTCAGGCCTCCATGGGGATGGGGCTGGTGCGGCATGTGGTGCCAGGAATCAAAACCGTATGCTTGCCTAAGCAGGCACTTAGTCTGCTGAGCTATTTCACTGGCCCATCATCTCCTTTTATACTTTTTTTTTCATATTTTAGGGAAGGGTGTACAAGATGTTTAGGGTCTCACCACTAGATTGGACTCATAGTAATCTGCCTGCATACAGCCCCCAAAAAACTGGTATTACAGGTGTGCACCACCACACCCAGTCTCAACTGCCAGTCTCAGTGTGCCCCTGGGGTGAGGGCAGCATGGCAGGCCTGGGGGTTGAATCCCCAGCCCCTGTGCCTGCTTGCAGGTGCTTTAATCCACTGAACTATTTGGCCAGCCCTAGCAAATCATTCTTTTTTTCCCCTGGGGATCGAACTTGGGACCTTGTGCTTGCCAGGCAGGTGCTTATGCCACTGAGCTATATCCCTGGCCTCTTCTGCTTTTATACTAATGAGCAAGAAGGCACTTTGTCATCTTCTCAAGTCTGGAAGCTACAGCCAGGACAGCTTATGTACCTTCCCATGGACCCTCCTGGTAAATGACAGAGTAGGGCATAAACTCACGGCGTTTCCTTTTTGTTTTTAGCTGTAAACTTCATGGTCTCTGCAGTAGTGGCAAGGCTAGAGTCAGACCAAGGGCCTCCACGTCAGAATCATTGTCCACAAGCAAATTACCTTAGCTCACCAATTCCAAGAGACAAATTTTTGCACATTGTCACAAAATCAAGATATGGTGTTTGATTAATGGCCATTTCAAAATGTCAGTCTCAGGGTGGAGCATGTGGCCTGGTGATGGAGCCTTTGGCTGGCATGTATCAGGCCCTTTTTCCACCCTCAGCACCCCCATCCCAGGGAAGCTGGCCTGTGAAAGGTTAACCTGTGTGCTGAAAACCTTCTGGTAAGTTCAAAGAAGCACCAGCAACAAACAGTCTGGAGATAATGAAATATAAGCAATTATTCCCTGCAAACCTCTCCTTCACTGGTAAAATGGGTGTAATAGTGGTAATTACCTGCTACAATTACTGCTGGAATTACAGGAGGTAACAGCTGTAGAGTGTTGGGTACACACGGCCACAGAGGTGATTTTCCAGCAGCATGGCCTTTGTGTGTGGTTGTCCTTATTGTGCTTGCTGTAGCCCCTCTGCCCACAGCTCCCCAGTGGATCCCTCAGCACGGTGGTGGTGGTGGCGTCAGGCAGCACTGTGAGGCCCTTGCTTCAGGACTGAGCATTCTTCTCCCCTCACGTGAAATGGCAAAGCAGAGCCCAAAGAGCTTGTGTGCGCTGGCCACACCCACACTTCCCGGTGCCAGTTCTTCCTCCCCTGGACCATCTGCCCTTTCTTCTTGCTTCTTCTCCTTCTCCACTAGAAAAACAAAATATTAACCAGAGGGAATGTACTCAGCAAATTCAACCGAAAGATGGTGGGGGCTGCTGCTGACAGTCCCATTGGCTCCTTGGCCTGATTTGCTGGAATGCTCCCCCCAGTCCAGTGGCGCACCAAGTGCCACACTGTGCCAGTTAGATCTGTTTCTCTGACATGAGGGTGGGTACTTTGTATGAAGTAGGAAAGGCGCCTTTAAAAGAGGTAGTGATAATAATAATAATAATAATAATAATAATAATAATAATAATAATAAAATGATGCTCAGGCTCCTCAAGTGTATTTTAGTTTTAAAAATGTCTCTTGGTCACACGTAGTGGTGGATGTCTGTAGTCACAGCAGGCTGAGGTGGGAGGCTGGGCTGCTGTGAGTTTGAGGCCAGCTTGGGTTACATAGTGAGTTACAGCCAGCCTGAGCTGCATAGCAAGATTCTGTCTCAAAAAACTGAAACAAGAAAACTGAGTTGGAGCATCTTTGGGGACATGACATGTTCTTGGGGTCAGAATATTGTGTGAAAGAATGGAAAACGGTTTGAAGCTACCAAAGTAACTCAGATTGCAGATGAATTAGGGAGTGTAAACTGCACTGTTTATCTGTGTACTTGTTCAGTGCCTTTATTTGTGTCTTATTTATTAAGCACGTATAATAGAAAGATGGCAGACCTGGGCCTTGTCAAACAAGGGCTGAAATGGGAGATGACACACAAAGCTGACACATCTGTGAGGTGGAGTCAGAAGTTTGCCACTGTTTCTGTGACTTCTCGGTGAGCGGTTCCTTCTCTTTCTCCTTCCGCCCATGTGGTAACCAGATGCAGTTCGTAGGTGAGCAATGGTTCATATTTTACGATGAATAAGGAACAGAAAGCTGGCTTCCAAATCCTGAGGCCTTTTCCACATCTGCAGAGAGCTGCACCTGACTGGACTCCGCTGGCTGGGGCAAGCAGACCTCTAGCAGGCTTCTGTGTCTCTCTAGTCAGCTCTCTCCTCCTTCCTCTTTGTTTCACAGGTGAAGGTTACAGTTAGGATTTCAATATGAGAAGTTAGGTGGTTCTCAGAGGGTGGAAGGTGAGGACCCCACAACATTGTGTTCAGCCCACAGAAACCTGGAGGCTGCCCTGTGTGTGCCAGGTACTAACTGAACAGGGAGTGATGACAAGAGACGTGAAGCTAAATACACCTTGGCTTCCGCCTTCAAAGAGCTTCCTGTTTGAAAAAGGAACCAGGCATGTAACCAGCGAGCTGCACCAGACAGCCAGATGGTGAAAGCAGCATAAAGTGGTCTTACGAGGACTGCGCTGAGAAGGCAGAGAGGAAACATGGATGCTTTCTAAAAGAACCGCAGAAGGCATAAGGGTGGCCAGGCCGTAGATGCAAAGGCTTCAGGAGGCAGAAGATGGGAGGCCTTGTGCAGGGGGAGTGGCGGGTGGGGAGGAAGTGGCAGCTGAAGCTGGAGGGCTGGATGGCGCCATGTGCCTTGGGAAGAGCCTGGGCACTTCGGTAGGCAGCGACATGGCAGTGCCAGTCAGCAGCACAGACAGCAGAAGTCAGAGTCACTCAGGTGAATTGGGCATCTGCTGCAGACAAGGAGCCAGTGAGGAGACCCTAACTGGGGCACGAAGGGTGGGAAGAGCTCAGAGCTGAGCTTACCAGCACAACTTTGTGATGCTTGGATGGGATAGAGAAGGAGGAGAGAAAAACAATAGTGAGGTCCTGCCTTTGTACTTTGGGAGAGTGCAAGGGAGGCATCCACCCAGCCGTGGCCAAGCAACATCAGGAGAAGCTGGCTCTGGACCACAGAGGTTTCAATGAGTTAATAATTTGGAAGGCAGTTTGTGTCTCTGGTAACAGTCCGACCTGTGTGGGGCTCGGTGGAAGCCCAGAGGCTCTGAGGTAGTTAGCAGAACTGCTGGGGCCACAGCTGCCTTTCCCGGGGAAATCAGGAAGCTCCAGTGTTCTCTGAGGGAAGGGCACCGGATCATGCTTTCGCCTGCCTGCCAGGTATTCTGGAGCTGGGCCACCGCAGACCCAAGACCAGGCATCCCCTGGGGGAAACAGACTACCTGCTTTCTCAAAGATGGTGGCTTTTCCACACCTCTCCTCTGGGAAGTTTGTCCCTTGCATGACCTGGTACAACTGTTCTGAGCAAGAGATACCCCCCCCCCCCCCCCCCCCCGCCCGGAGCAAAGTCAGGTGCTCTGAGGAGGTGGCCTCAGCCTTGCAGAAGGGCCCACCTCCTCCTTGAGCTACTGCAGGGTGGGGGCCAGGGGTGGCCCTGGCTCAGTGTGAACACAGTCATCCCTCACCCTCATAGCTAACTGCCAGATGCTGTGCTTGGAGAATTGTTGTGGAGCTGTCAGCACTCTGAGCAGAGATATTTTTACCTGTCTGCCTGCTAGTCCTGCTTTTTTTCTTTTCCTTTTAAGAAGATTCACCGTTCACTGCTCAGTCCTGCTTCTCTCACAGAAGCTATTCCAAGCTGTGAGCAGCCTGGGTTGCTAAGTGACAAGCTGGCATGGAGGGCTTGATCAACACTCTCACCCTTCTGTGCTGCGCCTGCAGTAACCGAGGCACCCATTCCTTTCAGGGTACGTGGAGCTCCATCACCTGATGCTTCACTTGCGAAAGCCACATTGTAACCCACCCCAGCTACCACCAGGAGAGAGATGAGGGATCTCATGGCTGTCAGCGCATTCCCAGACACCCAGACAAGCCCCAGCTAACAGGGTGGCAGGATGAGCCTGGGCCAGGCCGTGTCTTGCTCCCAACCCCATGCAGGAGCGGCACTCTTTGGACACCTGCTGGAACCGAAAGGGCCCAACCCATTCTGCTCATGGGCAAAAGGAGGTCCTGGACAGTCTGTACGGCAGGCTGATGCCTGGTTAATGGCTGGCTCAGTGGGCCCTGATGCAGGGCCAAAAGGAACTGCCACCTCCGGTCCTTCCCTGATCCCAGCGCTTGTTCCAGGCTGTGCTATGGAGTGGTTCGCTGGGAGCTGTCCCAGATCCTGGTCTGTAAGCTGGTCTTCCCCTGGTGTGTGAACTCCAGCTTGGGGATCAGGAAGAGGGAAGGTTGATCCGAGTCTCTGCTGTCACCTCCCCTTTAAAGGAGACTGTCACCCTAAGCGCTGGCTGACTGTGTGCCACCCTGGTCTCAGGGCCCCCATACATTTCCTGGAGGGGCAGTAGCCGCCATCTTGGCCAGCTCACTTCTCTGGCGAGTGCAAATTCTAAAAAAATCCCAAAGAAACGACAGCATTTGTGTGCATCTCATGGGGCCAGAGGCCCTGACACCTGCACAGTGTTGTGGACAGGCAATATGGACACCCTGCTGTGACAGATGGGGACACTGCGGACACAGTTGGTACACAGTGAAGCTGGGATGTGGGCCCCAGCCAAATCACTCTTGAGTCATCACCCCATACTGTACCCAGTAGAGTATGGAAAATGTCTCTTTCTAAATTATTTTCAGTGATTAGAAATACAGTTATTGGGGCTGGGGAGATGGCTTAGTAGAATAAGCACTTCCCTGGCAAGTGCGGGCCTGAGTTCAATCCCCAGTTCCACAAAAAAAAAAAAAAAGAAAAAAGAAATACAGTGATAACCCTAGTTCACAAATGCTGCTGTTGGCAAACAATTCAGCTCTCAAATGTATTCCCTCTTGGAGGCCAGGGAGATAGGTCCAGGGCACAAGTGCCTGCCTGTCAAGTGCAAGGTTGTAAGTTTGAACCCTGGTCCCACAGAAGAAAAAATATTTTTAAAAATTTGCTTCTGCCAGTTGTGGTGGCACATGCCTCTAATCCCAGCACTTGGGGGGCTGAGGCAGGAGGGCTGATGTGAGTTCAAGACCAGCCTGGGTTACAAAAGTGCGCTCAAGGCCATCCTGAACTGCATAGTGAGACCCTGTCTCAAAAAGACACACAATTGCTTCTCTTCACCAACTCCACATTAAATGACACACACCACTACACCTATCTTCCCTGCCCAAACACAAACAAACATGCCCATTTTCCTCAAAAATCCTAAAATAAGTTTGTGAAATGAGGTACCACTCTATGCATGAGTTACATTAATAAAAAGGCAATACTAAACTTTTCCTTCTTTTTTTATGTATTTAGTACGGGGTCTATAGGGTCTCACTACACAGATTGAACTTGTAGTGATCCTCCAATTTTTAGACTCCCAACTGCTGGGATTATAGGTTCGTGCCTCCACATCCGGTCTCAGTGGCTGTCTTAGCATGCCCTGGGGGTAGGGCCAGCATGGCATACCTAGGATCAAACCCTAGTCTCTGCACCTGTCTAAGCAGATGCTTTAGTCTGCTGAGCTATCTGGCTGGCCCTCAACCTTTCAAATGAGATTATTTTTTGATGGAATTTCCTTTTTTTTTTTTTTTCAATTCTTTTATTGTTTAAATTTAACAATGGTTATATTAGGAATTTCCTTTTTAAAATTAATTTTATTGGGACATTTTGGTGTACATATTGATAACATTCATCATATGGAGTTCATACCTGTACATGCATAGTCTTCTTATTTATTTGTGTGTGTGTGTGTGTGTGTGTGTGTGTGTGTGTGTGTGTGACCAGGGATCGAACTCAGGATCTTGGGCTTGCCAGACAGGTGCTTATGCTGCTGAGCTATTTCCCCAGCTCCTTGAGTCTTCTATTCCACTCTCCTCCTCTCCCTTCTACCACTTTTCTCCTGCTTATTACAGAAGCTTTGATTCTGTTTTTTTCCTTTTCCTTTCCTGCCCCCCCCAACTCCAGTTGCTCTTCCCATTTGAACGTTTTATTCCTGTTTCACAGCATCTGTTACATATTTTGGTCCTTATTTACACTTTCTGTTTCTCGCACTAGAGAAACCATTCGCTACTTGAACATGTGTGTCCGGTTTATTTCACTTAGGAGTGTAGGGTTTTAAGACACATCCATTTACCTACAAAGCTCTCGTTTATCCTGCCTTGTAGCAGAGTAGTACTGTACTGCATAAAAGAACCACATCTTTACCCATTTTTACCCATTTATCGATTGATGGACATTTGGACTGTCTGCCCTGGTTTTTAATAAATGATATTATCCATCGTTTGGACCCACCTGGTAAAGCAAAAGCTTTACACAGCTTCTTAGGCCACCGGGGATTGTAGGTGACAGGATTGCATGGGGGGCTGACCAGCAGCCTCTGGAAGGTGCCAGTTTTCACCTGCTAAAGTGGATACCTCTAAAGTATAGCACAATGCTTTCCTCTACTGTCTACCTCCATGCCCACTTTGAACCTTACCGGGAAGAGTAGACTTAGGTCACCAACTGTAAATATGAAGCCTGCCTATTTTAAATGCATAAAGGTGAATAAGGCCCTCTGGCTGCAGCGACTCCCTACTGTGTGCTGTGCTCTGTGCTGGGTGCCTCTTGGTGGCAACTCACAGCTCCCCTAACAACTCTGCCTGGGTGAGGGGACCTGTCATAGGACTATTTTACTCACGAGGGGACCAGTGCTTATGTCATTGACATGTCTTTTCCAAGATCTTGCAGTTGCTGTGTGGCTGAGTCCTCATCCTCCTCTGCCGCCCTCCGGCTTGCTCCCCACTCACTCCATGCTGGCCTCCCTGGGTTCCAGCTTCCCCTCTGGACCATGTGTCCATGCTTCCCACTGCCAGTGCTCTCCTCTCATTCAGGCCTGCCCTCCAGGGTCACCAAGACAGCACTTGATTCCCCCAGCACCCTGCCCCAGTGTGAGGGAACAGCTTGGCAGCTCGTTCCACTCTTCCTTTGTTTTTCCTCTTACCAGCATATTCTAGGCAACACGGACCATTTTTCAGCATCTGGCAGTCCCACAAGAAGTGTGAACTCCTTAAGAGGAGCCTCTTGGCTAGTTTTGCCCACTGTCAGATTCGTCAACCCTAGAGCAGATCCTGGTATACCAGAGGCACTCAGGAAATGTATGTCAGGTGGGTCAGTGAGCTATTGAACGAGTGAATGAATTAATTAAATAAGGACTCTCCAACTCAGTCTGTCTTGCTTTGAGGCCATCCCCTCTACCCCAGCACCCAACTTCCTTCTTCCTTCCAGGGTGTCAGAAGGACCAGAGTAGTTTGAAACAGTTCACCTTCTGCCCCTAAGGGGACATGTATGTATGTAAAATGAGACCGAGTCAGGCAATTCCTAAGGTCCCTGAAGCTTTAATGTCTCACAGCCTGGCCTTACAGAACTTCCCAGTCACGGTCACAGTCTAGTGCCTTGGTTTGCAGGATGGGGCCAGTGCTTCACATCTTGTGAATCTGCTATGCAGAGGCCCCTGAGTCCCACCCTTCAGTGAAGGAGCTGGTGTGCATCGGTGATGTTATGAGAAGCCAGAAGCTCAAGCAGCACTGAGCATGGCCCTACACTGTAGGTGTCCTTCTCTGGCTTTCCCAGAATGTGCTACTTTTGTCCTTGAGTCCTAATCTGCAATAGTGCTCTTTTGTCCCCCAGCCCTTGCTCATGTGGGTGACTAGAGCTGCCACTCACCGGGCTATTTCTGGAGATCCATGTGTTCCAGTTCTAGTTGGTAAGCATCAGGATAGATTGTGGGGCTCAGCTGTAGAATGGGTCTCAGAACATACATGCACACACACATACACACATACACTCTCATGCAAGCATGCACGATTGCTCCTACAGCCTGGCAGGAATTTCCCTTGTTTCTGTCCAGTTGTGGTTTTATGATCAGTAAATCAGGCTTAATGCACTGCAGATTGATCTGATAAAACGCTGTCTGAGGCAAAATAGCTAGAGAGAGGCTCTGTGCCACGGCACCTTGGCAGCTTTGGTCTGTAAGTTAACCCCAACACATCCGTCTCCTTGGTTCTATCCTTCAATCAAAGCTCTCACAGTGAGCTGTGGGAGGGATGGGGTGTCCAGACAAGCAGCTCATGCTTATGGCTCAGGTTTACTCTGTGCATGCCTGGGTGAGTGAGGTACTATGTGTGTATGGAGCCAGAGCATTCATCCTGATGACCCAGGTGTCACTCTTGGGGTGGCCTTCACTTGTATAGCATCAGAAATGTGGCAAGACTAGAGAGAAGCTGAGAGGTCTGTAGATGGTGAAGTGCCACTTTGGAGCACCCTCCAGGAGAGTGGGGTTCAGGTGACACATCTTTGAGTGGCTTCCCAAAAATACCAACCTTCCCATTGTTCCTTGTAGGGAATTCTGAGATCTTCAGGCAGGTAGACTCTGTCCAAGTTCCTCTGGAGCGTAAGGCCTGACTCTCCCTTGGGTGGGAGGAGACAGCTGGAAAAGACTCAGTGCTACCCTTGGACAAGGAGGACAAGGACATGTTACCTGAGAATGTGCTCCAGGGCTGCTCAGGAGAGGGAGTTCCACAGACTGGCACGGACTGTCATCCTCACTCGCTAGGGCTCATAGCTTCATCACACGTGTAAAACAGGACCTGGGTGACCAGATGTCTCTGCTGGAGTCAGCAAGGGGGCCTGTCTGGGTCAAGGCCAGAGGAAGGGGCAGACCTGTGCCCTTGTTCTACACACGATCTTCCCTGTGCTGTGTAGGTGGCAATGACATGTGAAGAGGAGAACCCAGAGCAAATCCAGCTTCCCGAGACAGCTCGTTACCTTAATAAATTAATTACAGAGCTGGTAATTTACATCCCTAGAAAGATGCAGGGCAACTGCAGGCTGTGTGTCTGTGTTTAATTTTAAACCCTCCAACCTCCTCTTAATGAGGAGGTGTTTTGAAATATAATGGCATAGAAGGCTTCTTCAAAGAATTCATTTTCTTGGTGCTTTACTTCTTTAAGGGAAAGTATGAAAGATGAATGAGGATTGGCAGGTGCAGGGAAGGGCTTCGCCCCCACCGCCTGTGTAGCACAGACGTTATCTGCTGTAAAACTGTCGCTGAGGGATGGAGAACCAGCTCTTGGCTGCAGCGGCCTCAGATAAAGTCAGTGCTGAGCAATGACCTGGGAGTTTTGGCACCGAGTAAAGACTTGCAGGCTCTGGTGCCAGAAGCCTTGGCTGAGCCTGCTCAGCAGTGCCTGCCAGGGAAGCGAAGGGGCCTCAGTAGCCAGTGTCTGCGCTCCCCGTAGTGAGGGCGCAGGAGCGTTTTCCTTTGTGGTGTATGGGGGGGGGGAGACTTAGGGGTATAAATGCTGATGACTTATGGAACCACCTAGAAATCCTACAGAAATGATTTAGCAGGCCTAAGTTAGGCCTGAGGTTGTGAGTTTCTATCAAGCTCCTGGTGACGCTGGTCCTCAGAGAGCATTTGGAATAGAATGACCCTTGCTTGAGAAGGATCCTGCCAGGCAGCTTTGGCTGAATGGATCACAAGACAGGCAGTGGGGGCCTTGGCCACAACCATGCTGCCCTGGAAAGGGAGAGCTTTGGGGATCTCCAGCGAGTCTGTACTCTTGTAGCTTCTGCAGTGTGGAAGGGAGCAACGGCATGGTGGGCTTGGTGCATTATGGTTTTGACCCCCTTAGGTTTACCTTCCTGATGGTTCTCAGGTAAGAACTCTGGGAAAACTGAGTGTGTTGGCTCTGAGCTCCTCAATTGGCACCTTGGTGGGGATGGAGGACGAGGTGGACACTGGAGGCCCCAACAGCTCTGGGGTATGCACCAGGGAGTGGATTTGAGTTCTGTCTCCTCTGGGCTCCCCCATCTCTGGGTGCTCAGCTAATGCTCACGTTCCCCCCTGGTTTTACAGGTCACTGGATGAGAACAGCCTGCCAGCGGCTTAGTGCCCCCTTCTCCGTCTGCTGGGCAGCAGGGCTGCACGGCCCCAGTGGCACCCATGCCGAAGAACAGCAAAGTGACTCAGCGTGAGCACAGCAACGAACATGTCACCGAGTCTGTGGCCGATCTGCTGGCCCTTGAGGAGCCGGTGGACTATAAGCAGAGTGTACTGAACGTAGCTGGTGAGTCAGGTGGCAAGCAGAAGGCAGCAGAGGAGGAGCTGGACGCGGAGGACCGGCCAGCCTGGAATAGCAAGCTGCAGTACATCCTGGCCCAGATTGGCTTCTCTGTGGGCCTTGGGAACATCTGGAGGTTCCCCTACCTGTGCCAGAAAAATGGAGGGGGTAAGAGGTAGCCCTGATTGCAACTGGGTGTCCTGAAAATGGGCTGGGCATTGGGGTGGGAAGGAGCTCCGCTGTGGTGGCTGACATAGCAGGAGCTGAAGCTTCCAGAGTGAGACCAGCAGAAAAGCTATGACAGTGGCCAAGACCTCTCCCAGGCTGTGCCCCTGCATGCCTGGATATGGATGCCAGCTAGGCCAGTCAGCTTTGAGACCTAGTACAAGGTTCTTAACCTCTGCCCTGGTGATGACAGTGGGTCCTCCTCATGGGATAACCAAAGGATTAAGAGAGCTTTACACAGAACCCAACTCACAGTAAAGAACAGCTGTTGACCATGACTATCAAATGCTTACTGGGCATTAGTGCTGTTCTCAACACTTATGGGAAATCAGACCCAGAGACCCTGAATGCTGATATCTGAGGGTCTTGGAACACAGAAGCCACAATTTCACATGGCTCAGCCACTGAATCCACAAAAACAGTGTTATGCAGAGAAGGAGCTATCCTCACCCTTACTTTAGAGACTGCCAAAGGGAGGTGCAGATTGGTTAGGTGATCTGTTCAGGGTCATGCGTGACTGAGATGTCAGCAAGTGACAAAATCAGGGCTTAGCATGAGCAGCCTGGCTGGAGCCTGAGCACTTGCTAGCACACCCACTGCCTCCCTGCCTTGGGGGCTCATGCTGTGCCTGGGTATAGGGTCCTCTTAAGGTTCTCACTGCATCAGGTGTCACCACGTTGGCCCCCAGAACAAGGAGAAGCTCTCTGGCACTGTCTTTCTAACACCTAGAATTGTCCAAAGGCAGCTTCCATGGAAACATAGGAGAACTTACTGAAGAGAAACAAAGAAATACCCACCTGGCTGGGAGCAGTGACATCGCCATTCTCAGACTTCTACTCTGAGAAAGCCAAATAGCAAGAAGCTTCCTGGCTCCCGAGCTCCCTGCCCTCAGATTGCTGCAGACCAGGCTCTAAACTTTGCTAGGTTCTTTTTATTTATAAAATTTATTTGTTGGATACAGGGTCTCACTACGCAGTTCAGATTCACCATGATCCTCCTGTCTCAGCCTCCCCAGTGCTGGGACTACAGACATGTGCCACCATACCCAGTTTTGGTGGCTGGCACAGTGTGCCTGGTGTTCTGAGCCTGGCCAAGCATGCAGTACCAGGGATCAATCCCTGGTCCCTGCACTTGCCAGGCAGGTGTTCAGACTGCCAGGCTATCTCCCCAGCTCACTTTGCCAGCATTTTAACCCCACTCTACTCCTCGCTGCTCCAGAGATGCTCTCTGTGAAATCTCTCTTGAAGGCACAGCCTGAGTCAGGGCCCTTCCCCTCCTCCCAAGCACGTTCCCTGTCTGCCTCATTCAAAAGGCAAGGCCTGGCTCAGGCTTCTTTTCCTTCCTGACTTATTGAAGGATAGGATGGGATACTGCCCACCCAAGCTCTGGGGGTATGCCAGAGGCATCCATCGTTCTATCCTCCTATAGTCTCTTTGCCACCTTGCTGGAAAGGTCCTTTTACACTTTCTGTGTAAGTAACTGCCCAGCAGAGCTTTTGGTTCTACATGATGTGGTCACTGCATTGTCGTAAGGCCAGCCCAAAGCAAGATAGGAAAATGATGGTTGCTTTCCTGACACCTTGTGGGATGCCCAGAAGAGTCTGAGGCACCCAGAATGCTGTGGAGGATGCGTGGCATTTATACACTTAGCTGGGAACCTTTAACTTTGATGTTTTTCTGGCTGAGGTAATCAATGTTCTGGGAACTTGGTGCTGGATCCCAGTTTTTACTAACACACACATACACGCATGCATGCACACATGCACGCACACACATGGCAGCGTTGTGGCCTACTCAGTTTCCAGCACCACCAGGCAGTCGCCATGGCACCAGACAGCCTGAGGAAAGCATTCCCAGGAGAAAACTGCGGTCAGTTCTCAGGATGCCACCCTCACTGTTCCCTATTCCTGCCTTCTTTCTTGTACCCCCTGATTTCTGCAGCCCCCCCCCCCCCGATCTGCACGTTAATAGTCCTGTGCTTTACGTGTATTGTACTGAGCCGTTTTAAATGGCTATAAGCATCCAGGTTAGCACGGGAAGGAGACTGCTGTTTGACCAGAGGGTTGACGCTGTGATCTGGAGACATGCGTGACCCAGCCATATGTTGCTTAGTTCTGGATGGAAACTCAGAACTCTGCTTAGCTCACTCAGTTCCGGAAGTTTCTTTTTCTGCATCCTCTCTCTTTTTTTCTATTTATTTTATTAGAAAGAGGCAAATGTTCTTTAAGTGTTTATTGTAGGTAAATAGTTTTTCACTTATAATAGCCCTAAGTGATAGCAATAGGGTTGAAGTATATGAAATCAAATTTCTGCAAGTCAAAAATGGTGAAATATCAGCAATTCCACACAACTTTACCCTAGTATTTTTATTTTCTTTACACAAATGATAAAATAACAGTGGAAGAGGGAGGTCCTCATTTGCAGGTGATTTTAGCAGAGGCTGATGTACAAAAGTGCCTGTGATTGGCCACAGATTGCAGGTACAAAGACTACACACAGCCGCTTGAGCACTCTGGTCAGCTGGACCTTGGTGTGGGCAGAGACCTGCAGTCAATGGCAGCATCCTGCAGGCTGGCTGGAGTGGATGGGGCCCGCGTGGTGGGAGGCCAGTGTGCAGTCTTTGCCACAGGATTGCTGTTGTACAGCTCTGACCTGGAGTTTCTACCCAGCTCTTTGCCAGAGGATTGCTCTTGTACAGCTCCAACCTGGAGTCTCTACCCAGCTCTTTGGTGTGGAGGGAGATAGAATCATCCATAGAAGATACCAACTGTGTTAGTGACTTTTCTCTGATTGCTGAGACAAAATATCTGATGCCCAGAATTGAGGAAGGAAAGGTTTATTTATCTCACAGTTTGTGGAGGTTTCAGTCCATAATCAGCTGGCTCTGAGGCAGGGTGGTGTGGCACAGGGGCCACACTGTGAGGCAGAAAAAGACAGCAAAATCAACAAGAGCAAAAGGGAGAAGCAAGCCCTTTCCTCCCATGAGTTGTAAGCAGGTCACCACCACAAGGGCTGCGTACACACCATCTCCATGCTCTTCTCTTGCATAGGCTCAGGATGTTTACACAGTGAGGACCCTAGCCCCCTGCTGAGTCCTGTAGTTAAGCTTGTCAATTTCTTCAGTTGACACAATGAACAACATCCTACAGCAGTAAGGGCATGCCCCCTGTACCCTATGATGCAGAACTTATAATTTACTTAGGCAAGCTTCAGACTTCTCAAGTGACATGATATCAACCATTATACCAACCTACTTTGCCAACACCTTTGGCATCCATCTGCCTGCCCATCTTGCCCCATCCAAGCACCCTTAAACAAAATATAAAACCAATGAGACTGTCTCCTTTTACCTTCCCATAGAGCATGTCCACCCAGACCAAAGACTGAGTTAAAGAGACATCCAAGAGTCCACATTTGGGGGCTTTCAGCACCCCCTCCATTGAGTACCATAAAGGGACTGCTTGTTAATAACACACCGAGCGAGAGTGTGTGTGTATGTGTGCGTGCGCATGCACCTCTGTGTGTGTGTGCATGGTGAATTAGTCACTTGTATAGGACTCAGAGGGTCATTTCCCCTGGAAGGCTTTCTAGAGAGTTCCAACTGGACCCCGGCCATGCCTTGGACATCCACATGGTCAGTTGGCCCTGGGTAACAAGTTTGTGACACGTGGGCACACACAAGTGCTGGTAGTGCTCAAGCGTATCCAAGAGTCTTGCCTTCCTGCGCCTGTGCCTTCTGTTACTCTAGTATTGTCCACTACCCCTGCCTGGCCTAGAGGAGATCTGCATGAATGTTGCCAAGTGCCAGGTTTCATGCCCAGGAGATGCCCAACCCCCAGTGTTTGTTGGCAGATTGGGCACATGTAGGGGGCATACCATGCTATAGAGGCAGAAGAATTTGCTTCTGGAGACCACCCTGACTTATGAAGCTGGTCTGCATGTGCTGGGTGACCATCAGGACCCTGGTCGGCAGGGCGGCCTTGACACTGTTTCACACTGGCTGACAGTGCTGTTAATAGGATGAGGTTGTTGGCACAGCTCTCTGCAGAGTGTACTCGCCCGTGTCTGGATGTGCCTTTAATTCTCTTGCTAAATGCCCTGTCACTTAGAATTGAGATTGTGTCTACAGTGAGGTTTAGGCAGCAGGATTAATTTGGCATCTGGAATGTTTTTCTTTTTTTTCTGTACCAGGATCAAACTTAGGACCTTGCACATGTCAGGCAGGAGCTTATGCCGCTGTCTCCCCAGCCCCCATCTGGAGTCCTTAGCAAAACCTGTTCTCTCCTTTGTGATCCTTCTGCCTTCGCTTTGCTGAACAGCTAATTTCTCTTTCGTTCTTCCCAATTAACTATGGATTAATGGCAATGCCAGCCAGACCCTCTCTCCTGGGAGAGTTTCCAGACCTGTTTCCCCGGAGCTGCCCAGTCTGCTGGGTTGGCATCTGGTTCAGATATGGGCAGGCTAGGTCTGTGAGGGCACATGAGCAAGGTCTGTGCCACCTGGGCCACTGCCTTGAGAGTGGGGAGAAGGTGGACACACATTCTCCAGCAGGCCTACGGGGGTTCTGTGCACTGCTGCAGAAGGCCTTCTGGGGTGACTGTCTGCTTGTGCGTGGGGATCTCCAAGAGGCACAGAGGTCTTGTCCATCTATGAACTTAGTCTGGTGATCAGGAGGCCTTGATACACATAGGATTCCCCCTTTAGCATTTTGGGGGTGTCAAAGAAAAGGGGAATCTAGATGAGCCATGATGGGGGAAAATCACAGGCATGAGCCAGGCCATACACAGAGGTGCCCCAGACCTGGGAACGTGTGCCGTGATCTACAGTGTGGCAGAGACTCCAGGACTCCGCCACTCTGCTGTGTGCTGCCGTCATCCTCTGACCCCTCCCCTCTCCCCGCAGGTGCCTACCTGGTGCCCTACCTGGTGCTGCTCATCATCATTGGCATCCCCCTCTTCTTCCTGGAGCTGGCTGTGGGCCAGAGGATCCGCCGTGGCAGCATCGGTGTGTGGCACTACGTGTGCCCACGCCTGGGAGGCATTGGCTTTTCCAGCTGCATTGTGAGTCGAGGGTTGGGGGCAGGCACTAACTTGGCAACAGAGGAACTGCTGCGGGGGAAATCGCCAGGTTTACAGGGCCAGAGCCGCTGTATTTCCTAAACTGAGAGAGGCACATGTGCTATTGGCGATTGGTGCAAAGGGAGAAAAGCTGGGGCCTGTTCACAGGGCAGCCTCAGGGCATCTCAGCCAGGAGGGTTTTCTGCTCTTGGCAGATACCTATCTCTGCTTCCCATCCCATAACTGCTGCCAGAGTGTTTCAGCAACCTCTGCTGCTGCTGCCCGAGACAGCCAGGCCCCCCAAAGGGAGCTCTCCATGTTCACATTGGATACCGCAAATCCCTGCTGATAACACTTTGCTCTCAAACAAACCCCTTGGGTCCTCCCTCACACTTATTTTAAATAAAATTCTCCCAAGCTTAGTTATTGTGTTTCCAAGAAATGAAAAGTGATCTGTTTCTAGAGACAGGCTACTAATCCTAGCAAAGAGAGAGCAGCAGTCTGGGAGACAGGAGGATGTAAGAAGCCAGCAGGCCACAAAATCTCGAAAGCTCAGCTGCCTGGGGCCACCTTCCATAAGGGCAAAACCTGCTCAGGCCTCCGTGGCGCTGGAAGCAGCTCCGCTCAGAATCCCAAGTCCTCAGGAAATGATAGGAAAGAGCTTCAGCTATCTCAGAGGAATTTCAGACTGGAAAGGGTTAACATTTTGAGTTTATTGCTCAAAAGAAGAAACCTTAATAGTCAAAGCATTCTTCTGTGGGTTGCCTGAGTTCCTTCACCACTACACCTGCGTTCTGAGTGGCTGGCCTGTGCGGCTGGGCCTTGGTGGGAGTGGGCAGGCGGTGGTGGTGCCTGCAGTCTCCGTAACCCTGCCTGGTCCTTGTCCTCAGGTCTGCCTCTTTGTGGGGCTGTATTATAATGTGATCATCGGGTGGAGCATCTTCTACTTCTTTAAGTCTTTTCAGTACCCACTGCCCTGGAGTGAATGTCCTGTCATCAGGAATGGGACCGTGGCAGGCAAGTGTGGGGCCCTGAGGAGCCCTCGTCAGGCACCGCAGCCAGCCCTAGTTCAGGACTAAGTCTAACAGGCTCAGAGCACAGAGCTGGAATTTCCTGGACTCCTTGTGTCACCTTGGGCGCTTTCACACCCCTGCCCCTTTTTCTCTTTCCCCAGATCTCTTTCTGGCCTATTCCATAGGGTTTCTCGGGGTGGATAAAATAGTAAGCATAGGCAAAATGGGGAATTGACGAATGCTTTAGGTATGATGAGCTACTCCGGTTAGTCTACCACCACAACATCTGGGAACAGTCGGAATTTGTATGCCAGTCCATCCAGTGCTGGGTGATTATAACCTACTTTACAAATGGGAAGACTGAGGCCCTGACGCCACCTTCTCATGTTCACACTATCCATGTAACCAGTGAGCTGAGTTGAAAGTCCGGTTTCCAGCTCCTAGCTCAGGATCTGCCCCCAGGGACTGCAATGTACTTCACCCTGGCTCTCCCTGCCATCCACAGTTAGATACAGGCAGAAGGTGGGAATTTACCAGATCAGTGTGTCCTTAAGCCTCCCAGTTTCCACCACGGGCCTGGCATTGTCCAGAATCTGCTAGATTATGACTAGTCCAGAATGAGCACAATCCCCTCTGGAAATGCCCCCTTACCACCCCTCACCCACTGCTGCCAGCACTGAGGCCCTGGGGCCTTTGCTGTGGTTTCAGTGGTGGAGGCGGAGTGTGAGAAGAGCTCTGCCACGACCTACTTCTGGTACCGAGAGGCTCTGGACATCTCCGACTCCATCTCTGAGAGTGGAGGCCTCAACTGGAAGATGACGCTGTGCCTCCTGATGGCCTGGAGCATCGTGGGCATGGCTGTCGTCAAGGGCATCCAGTCCTCTGGCAAGGTGAGTTAGGAGAGGGTAGCAGGGAGGTGCTGAAGGCAGGCTGGGTTCCTAGTCACCACCCTAGGGCCCTTCAGGTGACCCTGGCCTCTGGGTGGCCCAGCAATGGCTACAGGCCCCCTGTGTTGCTGCATTTCTGATCACTGCAGCCCTCCAGATGTGAGGTTGCTGGGAAAGTACTGCCCTGGCCCCACCTGCCTCTGTGCTCAGATTATTTAGGCCTGCTCTGCAGACATTAAAGAGAAGAAAAGGTAGAAATAGTCACCAAGGAAGATCTATCTAAGTTCTGGTCTTCAATTCCTAAGCAAACCCTAGAGTAAGCTGCTCTGAGTGATATAGATGGAAACCTTGGCATGATACATCGTGTCTGCAGCTTAAGGGCCAGAGCACAGGTGGGTGCTGAATGGAGGGGGCCTTGGAGTCCTGGGGGCCACTCTCCAGGATTCATTCTCTGGGGTGGTGTGCACCAGCCAAGCCCCACACACCCTCCCAACAGCTCCAGTCCCTTCTAAAGAATGACCCTTTTTTAATCTGTCACTTTTCACTACTCATGGACTTCTAGAAATGTAAAAGCTCCTGTAGCCCTATCCACCCCCTCATAGATGAAGAAACTGACCCAGAGAAGTAAAGGGACCTTGCTTGATATCTCTCAGTCAGTCAGTCTCAGAGCTCAAACCCAGGCTCCAGGCTTTTGCTGATCTTGAGGAGGCAGCAAGCTAAGCTCTGGAAAGGTCGTGTCATCCTAGCCACTCCCTGCTCCCTCCAAGGGCCAGAACAACTGACGCTGCATGGCACTTGTCAGGCCTGCCGCAGATCTGACTGTCACAGATCAGAACACACTGGGTCCTCAGCCCTAGGAATTAGGAATTGTTGCACCTGTGTTAGAAATAGAGGAATGGAGACACTGGTAAGCAGTACAGGCAGGGGCAGTTCTTAGTCTGCTGGCTCTGAACACGCCTTCTCTTAGGCTCCGTGCCGTTTATCACGTGGCCCTGCAATTTGGTTCAGAGCAGCAGTTATTCGCAGTCCAGGCTCACAAGACTTAGGCCTCTTCCTGATGGTCTTTGCTTGGGACTTTGTCCACATCCTTCTGTCGTAGGAGCTTACTGACAGGGACAGGACAGTCTTTGAAGGGTCTGTGGGGAAGCCAAGGACAGACAGCTCAGGGCTCCCTCACCTCTTGGCTGCTACTAGCCCAGCCCACCTGCCCGTAGGCAGCCAAGCCCCAGGCACAGCCATGCCACACTGGCTACAGCTTGGCCAGCTCTAGCTTCTGCTGGGCTCAGAGCCAGCTGGACCCTGTTCTCCACAGCCTGATATCAGACGAGGCTCTTTTGGCCCGCTGTGAGCAGGGAGGGGCCTGGCTACTGTGAGAAGGGCTGTGCTGATGCTGGGTCCCTGTCCTCCTGGCAGGTGATGTATTTCAGCTCCCTCTTTCCCTACGTGGTGCTGGCCTGCTTCCTGGTCCGAGGGCTGCTCCTGCGGGGGGCAGTTGATGGCATCCTGCACATGTTCACTCCCAAGGTAAGAGTGTGCCTTCTTCCTGCTGGAGAACACGGACAGGTCCAGAGGCCCCGTCGGCTGTGTGCAGTTCTACTGAGCACTACTGTGTCTCAGGTGTCCCGCCAGGCCTTGGAGGGGTGCACAAGGGAAGGGGCCATAAGTGCTGCCCTCAAGGTTCCAAGGAGAGGATAGCACATCAACTTGAGTGGACTTGGAAAAAAACAAAGGTCAGGGAAGAGGTTACATGTGAGAAAAGCTGCAGGGTCTGTAGCCATACCACCCTGAAGGCACCTGGTCTCATCCTAAGTGAGCCTGTGGGAGCAGGTAAGATTTCACTGAGTGACAGTAGGGCAATGTAGTCAAAAGGAATCATGTGAGCAAGGGTGTGGCAAAGCTCTGAACAGTCCTGAGGAAACGGGGGGGGGGGTTCTGATTTGACTGGGAAGTGGGGTGGGCACGGGGCCACCATTCCTTCACTTACTCATAGAGAGGCTTCATTTCATGGATCTGTGAGAGCAGGTACTGAGAATGCTGGTCTGGACCCTAATCCAAGGAGCATGGTTGCTACTTTACTAGCAGTCATAGTAGTCATGGATGGTGATTTAACCATACAGAAGCTGTTCGTGCTTCCCCCATAGCCCTTGCAGGAGACAAGCAGGATCTTCACTCAGATTTCACAATAGGTACAACCATGGTCTGGGAATTCCTAAGATTCATGCCCACCAGACACAGCCAGCATGGGTTAGTCCGCTGGGAAATGAGCAGACTTCAAGGGCAGAGCAACATGCCCGTTACCTTGCTCCAAGCAGCGTGGTTAGTATCCCCAGCTGGTGGCCTCAGAGGGCCCAGATCTAGCCGGTGAGCGGCAGCTGAGCCTGCCCCAGGCTCAGGGTGGGAAATTTGGCTGACTGGAGGCCACGGTGATGGACTGCTCCACCTAGCACATGTGCGCGTGCACGTGCACACACACACGCACATGCACACGCACATCTATGCACAGGCTGTTCACACAAAGTAACAAAACAAGAGCCCAGACCTAACGGGGCCAGGAGCCCCCGTCCCTCCTGCCTCCTTTGCTGTGCTGCTCCTCGAAGGCTGCTGATGTCTGGAAAGTGGGCGTGGTCGTGGCCCCTGCCACCCGTGGTCCCCACGCCATGCGCAGTGGCCCTTAGCATCTTGGCTGGAACCACCTCAGGTTTCTGTGTGAGCACCTTCCGCGCTGTGAGGCACGTGCTGGCTCTGGAGGTGCAAGGAGCTCCAGCCGCGCTGCCGCCATAGGGTTCTTGGGAGAACGCAAGCAGCTGAGAAGACAAAACCGCCATCCTGGTTTCCGTTGGGTAGGTGGCCATGAGGAGATCTGCTCTTCTGAATGACTTTAGCTGTTGTGTAGAATCGTGATCAAAAGCGTTTGCTTGAGTTTTGGAGCTTTGTGGGGGATTGTGTGCTTTGGGGATGGCGCTCAGTGTGGAGATCGCCAAGGTCGCTAAAGGGGGCTCCTGAGGTAAGGAGTCCTTCAGGGCCAAGGGGAACAGGCTCCTTGAAGTCAGCCCCTGGCTCCAGTGCACAGTGCTGCCCCCCAGTGGGTTCAGGTACTCTTGAAAAACCTCTCAGGCTATAAACCTATCTCATAATAAGGCTTCTTAAGAAACAAAATATTATAGAAGCCACCCAAGATTGCCTGCATAACCCTTGCTGGTCCAATTCCTTAACATTCCATAGATAAACGCTGTCTTAGTCCACTCCTGCTGTGATGCCAAAAGTACTTGTGGCCGGGAGGCCTGTAGGCAGCAGAGAGTTATTGCACGTGGTCCTAGAGCCTGGGAAGGGCAAGATCAGGACATCTGAAGACTTGGTATCTGGTAAGAACTCACACCCTCTGCTTCAAAAACAGCTTGTCCTCGACTGAGGGAAAGGCCAGAGAATTCTTTGGAGCCTCTTGGTACCGGCGCAGAACCCTTATGAATTGGCCATTTCCTTGCTTTTCCCATCTTTTTTTTTTTTCAATTTTTTTATTGTTTAAATTTAACAATGGTTATATTACATATTTTCATCATCAGATCAGTTTAGATTAATACATATAGGTATATAAGATTGATCAAACAATTAAACATTAACGTTTCTAAATCCACATTACTTTTTTTTTTTTCTTTTCCCCCTTCTTTTCTTTGAAAGTTGACATATTGCATATTGTCCTCACAATCATTCTATAGAGTGCAGTGTGTGGGCATGACCCACCTCCCTATTGATGTTGCATAGAAAAAAGAAAGAAAGAAAAAAAAAAAGGAAAGAATATACTTCTCTTTGGACTAAGAGGAAGCAGATACATACACAGTCAA
>PVJA010013292.1:0-49920 GCA_004027025.1 Myocastor coypus | reverse complement strand
AAAAAAAAAAAAAAAAAAAAAAAAAAAAGAACCTTTGTTTGTTTATTCATTCATTTTTATGGCTGGCTCAGCATGTGGTGCCGGGGATTGAACCGCAGTCCCTGAAGCTGCCCAAGCTTTCCTAAGCAGGCGCTTTAGACCACTGAGCCATCTTGCCAGGCCCCCCCAATTGATCTTTATAAGAAGAAATCTGGACACAGACACCAGGGATTGTGCGCACCGAGGAAGGAACATGTGAGGACATAGCAAGAAAGTAGCCATCTGCCAGCTAAGGAGCTCAGCCACACAGGAAACCAACCCTGCTGAAAGGGGCTTCTGGTCTCCAGAATTGTGAGAAAATAAACACATTATTTGGTTTGGGGAAGGTAGTTTGTTTTGTTTTGTTTATAGTGCTGGGAATCAGGCCCAGGGCCTAGAGCAGGATTGCTCTACCACTCTGCCCCAAGCCCTTGGCCTGTGCTGTTCCATTCAGGCAGACCCAGCACATTCATACAGGCGAGTATCCCAGACTAGTGTGGGGTATGAGTACAAGCTGCCTCACAGGAGACAGGGCCAGACACAGAGACAGAAGAGCAGAAGCAGAGTCAAGAGTAAAAACAAGAGATGTGAAAAGGTCTCCACTTGGTGTTGTGGTTTCTATTGAGATGTCCTCCCCGAAGGCTCATGTGCTCTTAGGTGGAGGCGGAAGAGTGACTCGCTCACGAATGTGTGACACACATCCCTGGATTGATAGTGGGGTGTGATGTTGGAAGGTTCATGGCCCGTGTGTCCATAATCCCGTGTGTCCATAATCCCTTTCTCCTTCTAGCCCTGCTGCTTCCTGGCTACTCTGCCATGAGCCCTTTCTCCTCTGCGATGCCCCTCTGTCATGCTGCCTGCCTGGGGGCCAGCTGACTAGACTGAAACCTCTACAGACTGAGCCAATACAAACCTCTCTGTAACTTGTGGGTGCTTTGTCTTAGAAATAGAAAGTACCTAAGACGACTGGCATTGAGATGACAAAAGAAACTGTGGCTGTCACTCAGTGACTAGCCTAGCGTGCCTGAGACCCAGAGTTGCATTCCCAATGCCAGGGGTCAGGAGGAACAAAAGTCACAAATCAAGGGATACAGATGACTTCTACAAGCTGGAAAAGTCAAAGAAATAGACCAGGGAGCACCTCTCCAAACACCTTGATCTTAGCTTTAGAGCATAAATTTTGGATTTCAGCCTCCCAGAATTTTAAGAGAAATTTTTTTTTGTACCAGGAATTGAACTCAGGGCCTTGCGGCTTGCCTGGCAGGTGCTTATGCCACTGAGCTATCTCCCTGGCCCTCGTTAGATTTTGGTGCTAGGCACTGAACCCAAGGCCTTGCATGTTAAAAATTCCCTATCCCACTGAGCTATACCTCTAGCCCCAGTTTGTTTTTTTTTTTAAGGATTTTTAAAATTTTATTTATTTTTTTCTTGTTTCAGAACCTTTGTTTGTTTATTCACTCATTTTTATGGCCGGCGCAGCCCACCCCAAAGGCAGGGCTAGCGCAGCATGTGGTGCCGGGGATCGAACCACAGTTCCTGAAGCCACCCAAGCTTTCCCAAGCAGGTGCTTTAGACCACTGTGCCATCCCGCCAGGCCCAGTTTGTGTTATTTTAAGACCCTAAATTTTTTATAACTCACTATAGTAACAGAGGAAACAGACACTCCTGCTTCTATTGCTACAACTGTAGCTTAGTGATTTTTTTTTTTTGTGGGACCAGGGTTCGAACTCACGACCTTGCACTTGCCCAGCAGGCACTTGTGCCTTGGAGCTATCTCCCCAGCCCCCCCTTTTTTTTTTTGTCTTTTTGAGACAAGGTCTTGTTATGCAGTTCAGGCTGGCCTTGAGCTCACTTTGTAGCCCAGGCTGGTCTCGAACTCACACCAATCCTCCTGCCTCAGCCTCCTGAGTGCTGGGATTACAGGTGTGCGCCACCACACCCGGCAAGTGATGTTTTCTAAAAACACTGCTTAAGACAGTGCGTAGCTGGGCATGATGGTGCACTTCTATAATCCCAGCACTTGGGAGGCTCAAACAGAAAGATGGGAAGTTCAAGCTCCGCCAGGGCAATGTAGTGAAATAGTGGCAATCATCTGTTCTCATAAGCTGGTGACAGGGGTTTTCTGGGCATGGCAAGACTGTAAACTCATCCTCTGCATGCCACAGAGACACAACACCACTGGGGATGGCAGGGACACAGCTCCCAGAGCAGCGGGGAAGATCCCAAGGCCCAGGGCAAAGCTGGAACAACTGACAACCTTCCAGGGGTGTAACAGACTGTCTAACGTTATCTTGCCAATTTTTTGTTTTCAGCCAACAATCTGCTTAGTGTTTCTGGCTCTTCCTTTCCCTCCTTTCCTTTCCTCCTGTATCTAGAGGAGGGCAGGTAGGCCAGAAACTGCTTTTTGAGGTTTCTGGTCATTTCCTGTACTTTAGTCTCTCCCATCCAGCCAGTGTGAGGTCACATCAGACAATGCCATTTTTCCTAAGCCTGGCAAGGTTCTCTGTGTTTCTGATCCACTGGAGCTGAAGTCTCAAAGGAGAGAGAAAAATGAAAACTTATTAAGGGTAATAAGGGAAGAAAAGGATTCTGGGGATTCTAAGCATGTGGGTCACCCTGGCAAGAGGCCCTGCTGGTTCCAGTAGGATTAGTTGAGATTTCTCTTTGCTTCTTTTTATTCAGGCATGTTGGGTAAGGATAGGATCCTACTGTACAGCCAAAGGAAATTTATCCCCCTAGTGCTAGGATGGAACTGAGGACCCCATACATGCTAAGCAAGTGCTCTAGCACTGAGTTGAAAGGGGGTCTTAAGAATCAGCTCAGGGGCCCGGCAGGATGGCTCAGTGGTCTAAAGTGCCTGCTTAGGAAAGCTTGGGCAGCTTCAGGGACCGTGGTTCGATCTCTGGCATCACACGCTGCACCAGCCCTGCCCTTGGGGCAGGCTGAGTCAGCCATAAAAATTTGTGAATAAACAAAGGTTCTGAAACAAGAAAAAAATACATAAAATAAAAAATTCTTAAAAAAAAAAAAAAAAAAGAATCAGCTCACCTGGGGTGTACTTTGGTGGTAGCATGCACACTTAGCATCTGTAATTCCCCTAGGCTTTATTTTATTGTACTAGTCATCAAACTTAGGACCTTGTGCTTGCCAGGTAGGCACATCGCACTATGAGCTATCTGCCCAGCCCTCCCTTAGGTTTATCCACAGCAATACACACACACACACACACACACACACACACACAGAGAGAGAGAGAGAGAGAGAGAGAGAGAGAGAAACTTGCTCAGAACTCTTGTTTTAGAAAACAAAACTGGTGTCTAGGACTAACCTAGATCTTAATGCTTACTAGACCTTGTCGCTGGTCCAAGTACCTGGGTCACCCAAGAGTAGCAGCAGGAAGAACTGAAGTGTATCTAGGTACCATGTAAGAAGTGAGAAGCTAGGAGCAAATATCCTACATTTCTAATTGCAATTTTAAAAAATTATTTTATTCAAATTGGAAAATGAATACAAATCCCTGGGTATCTTGGGGGAACATTAAGGGTTGGGCAGGAAGGAGGAGAAGACAGAGGAGGCAAAGTTAGGAGCATCACAGTGGCTGCCTCGGGTCCCTGCCTGAGAAGAGAGGCTGGTGTGAGGTTGAGAAGGGCACTCAGGGCCGGAGGAACACCATGGTGAGGAGGCCTGGAAAAGGAAACAGCAAGTTGGCCCATGCGGCCGTCTTGGATCCCACTCTCTTTTCTCTGGATGGGTGGGTCTGGATCCCCAAGCCACTACTGTGCTCACCTAACACATAAGCTGCCACCAACTTTTGTCCCAGGGAAACATGCAGGACCTGAGGCAGCTGGCTGCCGGGTTCATCTTGGAGTGGAAGCAGCAGGAAGGCCACAGAGATGATGCCGGTCAGCAAGAAGAGGATGAAGGAGCTGGTGGCCAGCTGTTGACGTGGATCTGGAAACAAGGCTCCTTAGCAGTGGCCTTCCCTCCTGTCCAGCCAGGAAGCGGACATGGACAATGTCTCTACATTTTATCACCGCCAGGGGCCACACTTTGAGTGTCCTCTCCTCCCTGGAGCTTCTGTCCCCATAGCCACAAGAAATCCTCTGTCCTCTGGTCCCTCTTCACACTCTGTAGTCATTAATAACGTCTGTGTACTCATGCAGCAGGTAGGGACCTCTCTTTCTCTCTGCCACCTCCAGCACAACACACAACTCAGTACTGCATAGTTGCTGAGTATAGGTCTGTGTCTCTCTGTTTCCTTCCCTCCTCCTCTCCCCCTGTCTCTCCTGGATGAGGGGTTGGCACAGGATTGAGAGCACCACCTTCCCACTGAGCTACATCCCTGGACCTTTTTTATTTGACGAAGGGTCTAAGTTACCCAGGCTCCACTCAAACTAGTGATTTTCCTGCCTCAGGGTGCAGGTGTGCACCACTACACCCAGCTGTCAGCATAGGTTTCTTATTGAACAGAACTGAGCTAACAGCTGGTAGAAGTACTGCAGCTAAGTGAGTATAAGCCAGAAACCAGGGAAATGACAGACTTGTTTCTTTACCTGATACAAATTACAATTAGGAATGTTTCCACCAAAAGACAAAAAGGTAAGCCAGAAGACTTTTTCAAACCCACTTTAGCTCATCTCTAGGTTAAGGCCCTCCATACAGAACTCCAGAATCCATGCTGCTCAACTTACTCTCCTGGAGATGCCTGGTCAGGGGTGGTGTCGTCCAGGCAGGAGGCCCTGGCTGGGGTGCTGGCTCAGGCTGTCCCTGAAGCTGAAGGGGGTATGCTGGGGCCCGCAGAACTGAGGTGATGTCCTTGCGTCCCACCACTCGGCCCTCAGCACCCTCCTCAGACAGCTCAATGCGGAAGCGGTCCTGGACATCATAATGACTGGGAATGGGGGCCACGTGGCGAATCACACTGGATCCAAAATAAAGACAGGATCATTGCAAGGGAGTGAGGTCATGTCCCCAGAAGGCCCCCCTCGAAGGGTTCCCTAAGGGATGCTGGCAGGGTGGGGAAAGCACCTTTAAGAGGACAAGGTCTCAGACCTAAAATAACAGGTGCTAGTGACCCTCAACTTCCTTCAGGCTTCCCACCTTCCAACTTACATGTCAATGCAGGACTGAGGTTTTACATATCCTTCAGCGTCAAACACCGTGTATTTGGCAGGTGCTGTGCACAGAACTGAGAAGAAAAAGAACCACAGAAGAGCTCTTAGGCAAGTCTTCCCCATGGTGGGACACTAGAGTTCCCTGTCTCCAATCCCCAACCCCAAGACTGGACATGTTTCTTTGGTCGCCAAGATTTTGCACCTATTCCTACTCGACTGTACGTATAGCCCACACAGCCCTCCAGGGTTCTGCAGCCAGCCCCCAGATCCCCAGCAGGCACCCGTTCCTTCACCTCGGAAGCGAAGTGCAGTTCCCGTGGGGTTATAGAGTGTCAGCAGCTGCCGGGGTCCGCTCCTTTGGTCCGCCCTGAATACTAGATCCGGGGGAAAGACGAGGACCGGGAAGACGGGTCCTGAGGGAGGAGGGGCGCCCCGGGACCGTCGCCCAGAGGTCCCCGGACCCACCAGCTCCAGGTCCTGGGGCGCCCCACGGCGCATGCAGGCTCTGGGCTGTCGGACATCCGAGGAAAGAGCTCAGGGGACAAGGCTTGGAGTCTAGAGCTGGGAGCGTAGGGGCGAAAGCGGACAAGATGTAGGGCTCAGACTGGTACCGCCGAGGCCTCGAAACCCCTCTAGAAATAGCTTACTTATACCCAGGACCCAAAACCCTCCGGATTTCCAACTCGGCCCAGATCCCAGCAGATCCCGCCCCGAAGCTTCACCTCCTCGGCCACGCCCATCTCATTAAACTCTGGCCTTGGTGGCTCCCAATCCGGGTTTCTCAACCCTAGGCTCAGATCGTCCCCCTCAAGATCCCGCCTTTCCGGGAGCGCCGGTGTCCCCTCCCCATCTTTCCGGCCAGAATCCGCTTCTGCAGCGACCTCCTCTGGAGCAGTCTTTCGTATTTCTTGTGCTCTATCCCTGCAGGACCTCGGCCCGTGCCTTGTCGAGCTCCGGCCGCTCGTGCTATGGTGACCACCTTGTGGTCAAAGTACCTGCCAGTCAACCCGTGGCCAAACTAAGGGTGCCATCTTCCCGAGAGTCCCTTTCTCACTTCCGCCGTACGGACTCTCTCATTGGTCAAAACGCTCCCGTTCCCGCCTAAACTTACTCTGATTGGTCTCTGAAAGACCAAACCGAAGTCTCACTCTCCTAGCACCGATGATTGGCTTGATCTTAGTGATGTAAGAAGTTTAGGGGCGGGGCTACCCTGCCTTTCACGTGTTTAGACTGGATGGTGGCGGGTGCTGGGGAAGAGTCGCGAGCGCTCTTCAGAGCCGGGGTTCGGGTGGCGCTGGAGGCCTGGCCCGCTTTGCAGATTGCTGTGAATAATGGTTTCGGGGGCGTGCACGGCCAGGAGAAAGCCAAGTGGCTGGGGAGTGCCGTGGAGGATTACTTCAGGCGCAATGCTGACTTGGAGTTAGATGAGGTAGAAGACTTCCTTGGGGAATTGATGACTAATGAATTTGATACCGTTGTGGAGGATGGGAGTCTACCTCAGGTGAGTCAGCAGCTACAGACCATGTTCCCCCACTTCCAGAGAGGTGATAGAGCTGCTCTGAAGGAGATGGCCTCCCACATCACCCAAAGGAAGTGTAAAGTCATAGCCACTGCACTTGAAACAGCCAGAGAAACCGATGAGGATGAAGATGATGCCAACAGTGTTGAAGACATGGAAGTCACAACTATGAATGATGTGGCTGCTGTGCAGCCTGGAACCTCTGATTCAAGCTCTCAGACTATTAAGGAAGAAGATATAGTAGAAGATGGCTGGACCATTGTCTGGAGAAAGAAATGAGTGGGGCCAGAACTGTTTTGGGCTTAACTTAACTTTTAGGGCTTTTCTGGGGAGCTGTAGACATCTAGATTGGTTAACCTACCCCCAATGACCTCTCTTGTTCTACTGTTTAGTTCCCTCCAGGAGAGGAGCAGCCCTGCAGTCTTGGTTGTACGGGTGACAGGAAGGACCTGCGCACCTGTCATGCCTCATGCCCTCTGAGGCTCTTAGTTGCCACAGGTTTCCCAGTACAATTCCTGTTGGGTGGTCACTGTAAAGAGGAGGGGACAAGTGAGTATGGTGTGCCTGGAGGAGCTAGACTGCTAGGGTGGAGAGGACCCGCCAAAGGAGCAGTACTTAGGCACTAGGGGGCTGGCTGGTTCAGGAATGGTGAGACAGCATTAAGACTGAAGAAAGTATTTGAAGATGTGAACAAGGAATTACTGTCTGCCCAGGTGAAGCTGGGAGAGTTGAGCTATTTTCGGTTTCTTCCAACCTCTTTCCTTATTCTTTCTCCCATCCTATTTAAGACCAGGGATGAAGCTTAGCATCTTAATAAATAATGCTTTCTTGTTTAATCTGTAGTTTGACCTGTAGCATGGAATCAGTATTTTGGGAGCTGACTTTCAGAGTTCAGTGAGGGAGTGATTTCTGGGCTTATCCTGGTAACCTGGACAAACACAGATGGACAAATGGAGCACAATAGTGCTCTGAGAGTTGTTGTAAGCCTGAAATCAGTTGTATTTAAAAAAAAAAAAAGTTTAGGGGCGTGTCAGGCTCAAATTCAAGCCACCAAGTAAGTGGAACAGGTGGGGCTGGGATGAGATGTGGGCTTTGTTACCTCCTCCCTATTGTGAGACCGCCCAAGTCGCTAGATTCCAATTCTGGGCTCAGATCCTATTTCTCCCCTTCTTGCACTGGCCTGGGAAATCACTCACATACCTACGGGAATTTAAGACTCAGATGACTGTGTTGCTTATGCTGCCTCACTGAATAATCAATCTCCTTTTACAGACCAGGAAACAGCCTCAAAAAGGCGAAGACTCTCACTGTAGGCCACACAATTACTGACCACTATAAGTTCATCTAATGAGGAAAACATTTCTCTGAGCACCTTATTTATATAGGATCCTCTTCGTCCTATTAATTATGCCTTTGCTTTCCCTGTAGTATTTGCAGTGCTAGTTGACATATTTTGCCTCTTCTGAAATAGAATATCGTATCTACAAGAACATTCTGTTTTGTGGTGGTGGTGGTCTTTTGTGGTACTGGAGGTTTTACCCTGTAGTAAAAGCTCAAGGAATGAATGAATGGAATCTCCTGGATGGCCCATAAATTATAGAAATGGAAATAAGACCCCTTTCTCAGTTAAGAAATTTTTATTTGGATAAGAAAGGAGACCCAAGGACCTGGGGCTGGACTGGGTCTCAGGCCTGGGACCTCACAGCCCTTACAGGTTGGGAGATGCATTTCCTACTGCTTAGGTTAGTGAGAACCTGGTCCTGGTTGGGCCGGTAGACAACCACAAAGCTCTCTGGAGGAAGGATGGGACCTCTTTTCTCATCCATCTGGCCCATTATCAGATAGTTGAGTCCTGGGGAAAGTGAGAAGAAAGGAGAGAAAGAGAGTGAGTTGAGAACTCACATTACTGAGACTTTGCCAAAATATTGGGGGAGGGGGCACACTGGGAAACAAACCCAGGGCCTTCATACTGAGCACCATCCCCAGGCACTTACCATTTTTTTAAAAAAATTTTGAGACAGGGTGTCACTAAGTCACATTGTTTCCCAGCCCAATTAGCAATCCTGTTTCAACCTCCCAGAGGATTACAGGTGCATACCATTATACCAGTGCATTCTCTCATTCAGTTTAGTGTCGCTAAATGCTTCCTCCTGATTTCTTTTTTGTTACCTTTTTTCATGGGTGGGTACTGCCTGCAGGGTACGTAAAATTTCAGGGAGGTGTCAGTAGGTGGAGAGGGCAGGTCCAGTCCTCCATTTTTGTAAACACCAATGAGACTGACAGTGACAGTGAGGCCCTCGCCTGGACCCCGAACCATGGACTTCACTGTCGCTGTCACCACTGTGGGAGAATGGGGGTGAGATGAGACAGGAAGCCAGGGCAGGAGGAACTCTAGAAAGGAGACAGGGTAAAGGAGCTGGAAGGGGAAGCCATGGGGAGGGGCTTCTTACCCAGATCACTGGCACAGAAGTTGCTCTGCATGGTGCCTGTTCTCCGATACTGCTTTGGGCAGGTGATCGTGGGGACATCTAGGAGGAGGGGGGCTGTTTGTGAGGAGACCTACCCAGCAGATGAGGACCACTTTCTCCATAACTCAATGTTATCCCCAGCTTCGGTTCCCAGCACCCAGTACCAGCCATGGGTGGAAAAGAGGGTCCAGTGAGTGCAGAGAATGAATGAATGAATGAATGAATGAATGAATAAATAAATAATTCAATGGATGAGCCAAGAAGATGATCCAAAACAACTCCCTTCAGGGACCAGGGAGAGTAGAATAAGCGTTTGCCTGACAAGCACAAGGTCCTGAGTTCAATCCCTGGTACCACAAAACAACAACAAAAAACAATTCCCTTCAGACCAAGCTCCCTTCTTCCCCCTTCCTTGACTCACTGGGGCGCACTGGAATCCCCTGGGCCTCAGGTGAAGCTTCTGACTTTTCCAAAAGTTGGACTTTGGGCTTGGCAGGTAGCTTGACTTTGGGTCCGGCTACCGGTTTAGAGCTGGGGCCAAGAGTAGGGTGACTGGGATGTGCCTCCCCTGCTGGGCTCAGGGCTGGCCTTTTGTCACCAGCGTCCTGTGGCACCATCTTGTAGGATGCTGAGAAGCCGTCTGCGGTGACGCTGAGATCGGAGACAAACTGGACCAGGAGCTCATTGCCCTCAGAGGAGATGGGGCTGTGGGCATCACAGGAAGTGTTAGGGCAACAGTGTGTTTCAGTCCTGGTGTGTGGCCCTCTGCCCTCTAGGTCTCCCGCCTTTTCGACCTCAAAGCCCCACTTGCCTGGCCTCTAACTACCCAATAGGCAGATCCCAGACCCACTTGCCTTGCCACTGCTTGCCCCCTATTTGCAGGGCCCAGATCCAGCCCCTCACCCTCATCCCACCCCTCAAACCCCTGAAGTAACGTCCAGCTTCTCCCGCCCCTCACCCGGGGGCGGTGTCACCGCAGAATTTCCCCAGCCTCTTGGAGTCGTCGCTCATTGCTCCGTTGTACACACTGACCGAGTCGTACCGGCAGTAGGTGTCCGGCTCTAGGTCGAACTTCCCGAAGGTCAGCAAGATCACCTGGCGGTGGCCCAGGCAGAGGCTGCTTGAAAGACCTGCGCCCTGCCCTGCTTGCCTCCCCCACCCACACTGATGCCTTCCCATGGGGGCAGGAGGGTCATGCACCCCCACGGGGTTGGCTGGGTCAAATCCAGGTTCATTCTCAAGGAATCCCCGCCCCATTCCCACCCTGCAGCGCCACAGTTTCGGAGCACCATGTACCTCGCTCTCCTAAGATTTCACAGTCGTGATTTTACAGTTTTAGTCTGTGTGCAAGCAGGGTCTGAGCCTTATTTTTGGTCCACACAAGCACTAGGCTCGGGACACAGAAGAAGCTCAATAAATCCTTGCTGGCTAGGTGCAGAATGGGGTTGCCTGGGTCCCCACAGGCAGTCGGGGATCAGGGTTGGTACCTGGTTTGGGGGCGCGATGATATGCCAGTTACAGTTGATGCCCGGGGGGTAGTCGGACTCCGGCCAGTTGGGGGTGGTGAGAGTTCCCTGGGCCTTCTCCAGCCGCCCCCCACAAAACTGGTGCTCTGGGGAAGGGAGACAGGGGGAGGGGGGCAGTGGAGACCCTCAGTAAGCTGAAGGAGCATTCTGGCTCTGAGCTGGACAGGCAGCTCAGCTCGGCTGTCTGGGTCCCCTTATGAGGGGACTAGGCACAGGCAGGAGAGTGGGGGAGGTTAGCAGAGGGGGTGGAGAGGATAGGGTGGGACTCAGAGCTGCAGCCAGGCGCGGTGGAAGGGAAGGGGGACTGGCTGGATGCTTCCCTTTTTGTCCCTCCCGACCCAAGCCTCTTCCCCTGGGAGATCCCATCTCCCCAGCCTGGCAGAAGAGTTCCCTCTGTTAGGGTGCCCTTGACTTGGCCCCTTAGGGGAGGTCCCCGGCTCAAACATTTCCAGGGAGATTTCTGCTACCAGGAGAGGGCGATGGGACCGCAATCGGGAGCCCAGGGCTGGGTGCAGGGGACTCCCAGTAAGGGAACCTAGCCCCCCAGCCCTGGGGTGCCTCCCTCGCGCCCGTCGGAGGGAGCCCGATTGCGGACGGGGGCGGGCAGTTACTCACCGTCCCAGTAACCCCAGGCCGCCCATTCCACCCGCGGGTCCATGACCCATTTCCGCCTCGCGCCTGGGGGGGGGCCTGGAAGAGGAGTGGGTGGGAGCAGGAGGGGGAGAGAAGACGGGGAGGAGGGACTGAAGAGACAGTTAGTGAGGAGAAAGGGTGAGGGAGTATTGGTGGCCTTAGGCTCTTGGGACAGGGTCGTCTGGGGGTTGAGGTTAGGGCAGAGGGCCGGGGCCTGCGTGGGTCGGGACAAGGAAGGGGTATGGTGGAGATGAGGGAGGCTCACCGTTGCCTAAGGTGGCCCGCCCGCTGTACCAGAGCAGGAAACCTCGTCCTCCGGTTCCCTCATCTGCTGTCATCTTCAGTGTCACCTGATTGCCTGGGGCAACCAAAGGTGCTGGCCGGAAGGTCCCACAGAAGCGTCCAAGCCGCTTCCCAGAGGTTCCAGACCCAGCAAAGACCTCCAGAGCATCATAACGGCAGGCAGGGTGCAGCTCCAGGTCGAAGACTCGGAAGGAGAGGGACACAGTCTGCCCCTCTGGAACCTGACGTTGGGGACATTAGGCATGAGACCCACCGTGTCAGGCTGCACAGAACCCGGGCAGGAGGGCAGAGGTCTTCTCCCCCTCCCGGAGTATTTCCCACAGCAGTGGGCAGGGCTGGAAAGGAACCTATGGCTGCTGAGCAGAGGCCCTGGGCTCTGCGTCTGTGGTCTCTGGAGAGAGAAGGAAAGACAAGAAGTTGGGGGTGGTGATGGAAATCGGTCTTTGAGTGATGGATTAAGAAGTAAACTGTGGGAAAAAAAAAAAAAAAAGTAAACTGTGGAGCACTTGTCATGTTAGGAACTGATTCCCTAGGTAGCTGGAGGGGCCAGGGCTCAGAAGATGGTTGGACAGGCAGGGGCACTCATTCATGTCTGTTTTTTGCCTGAGAGACTTTGTTAAGGAGACAGTTGACAGTGGGGTCTTCTCACCGTTATGGTCCAGATGCACTCCTTATTGGGGGGGTAGAGGTTGGGGAAGCCCTCACTTGCCACGTAACCTGACTCCCCCGTCACATCCCCGCCACACAGGAACACGGGTCTGGAGAACAGAAAGGGTAATGAGCAGTAGAGAGCTAGGAATGGGAGACCAAATGAGGAAGGCCAGACAGCCCGGGGAGCCTGGGCCAGCTGCGCTGTGGTTGGAGTAGGGGGAAGAAAAAGGGGACCACCAACTGGATCCCCCGATCTCCAGAGGTCCCACCTCCACCCCCAACAGGAATTCCCGGAATCCTCCTGGGGGACCCCCCCTTGCCCTCTCTCTCCTCCTACTGCCTGGCAGTCTGGAACAGGAGCTGCTTAACTACTTCCAGATGTGGACAAGCCACGAGGCCTGGAGGAGGGGAAGGGGCGGGGATGAAGGGAGCAGCGCAGATGGCCCTCCCACTGGGCCCAGGGACCAGGCTCATGCACCCCCACCTTTGCCCTGCTCCTGTTCTAACTCCCGAGGCTCCTCTAGCTGCAAAGATCCCCCCCCTCCCCCGTTTTCGGGAAGCCAGATGTCAGCTACCCCGCAAGTTCAGGGTCTTGGCTGGCTGTTCAAGCTCCATGGGGGGTTGGGGGGGGACGGACAGCACTGGGCGGAGAGGGGAGACTTAGGAGGGCAGAGGATGAAGGGTGAATAAGAATAGTGGTGACCTGCAGATTTTAGAGGGTGGGGGCTTGGGTGCCAGAGAAGAGGGTTGGAAGATCTATGGGGTGGGTGTTCCCAAAATCCGTACACCCACAGGCATAGCCTCCAGGAGCCAGGGTTTGGAAGCTCAATGGAGTCATCTGAAGATACTGAGACCTACCTGGTATAGTTGGGGGTCTGGCCCTGGGCAAGAGGCAGCAGGGCCCAGGCTGTGAGGAGGGGCCCCAGGAGGGAGGCTGGGGCAGCGGGCAGCATGTCGGGGGCACTGTGCTGCAGTCCTGAGCCCAGAGGCAGCAGCAGCAGCAGCAGCAGCAGTGTCGGCAGAATAATCAGTGCCAGATGAGACAGCCTGGGGCGTGTGGGCGTGGGGACCGGCCTGTGGGGCGGTCGGTGGAAAGGCGGGACAGGGAGACAGCTGGGACTGCAGTGAGCCCAGGGGCCTCTCTAGGTCTAGGACTCACAATATTGACCAAAGGGGGTGGCAGTGAGCGGCAGGGGAGCATCCTCTAGCCGACAGATCCTAGAACACCACTCTTCTGGGCCTGAGCACTCTGTACACAGAGTTCTTCTCCTTCCTGGGCATGCAGCACTGTCCGATTCTCTTCCTGAGACACCCCCCCACACACACACACACACTCACCTCTGAGCCATGCAGCTGCCTTTCTACAGCCTCCCCTCGATCCTCTCCCCAGGGGAAGCTTACTGTGGGATGGAACCCAGGGCCTGTGTTCTGAGCTATAGCCTTGGCTCTTTTAAGATTTTTTTATTTTTTGAAATGGCTCACTGAGTTGTCCAGCCTGAGCTCACAACTTTTGGAAATCCTGCCACAGCCTCACAAAGCATGAGATTACTGGTATGAAGCCACCACCCCTGGCTGGGGAGGAAGCATTTCGCTTACCCATTTTTTCTTCCAAATATCTGAAGGCATGAGAGAAGGGCACGGAGGTATAAGTGTTCCTCTAACAAGGACAAGGAGAAGGAACAGAAAGTAAGGGAGAAGACCAAGGAGATAGCTCAGCAGCCTAAGCGCCTGCCTGGCAAGCGTAAGGTCCATCCTAAGTTTGATCCGCAGCACCAAAAAAAAAGGGTGTTGGGGGTGAAGAGAAAGCACAAAAGAGCCCAGCAAGGAGTGGACTGCACTGGGATGAAGAGGAATGGGGTGAAGTCAGGGGGTGTGGGCCCCTCCACCACCCTGGTCAGGAAGGGGTTGAACCATGGTGGACCTAAACCCAGGAGCCAAGCAATGTCTGTGGAGTTGTCCCCAAAGGTGGGGCCAGGACTTTGAAGTTCAAAAAAAACAGCTGAGGTTATGAGAAGGGGAAGGGAAGCTGGAGGACTCAGGCGCCAACAGCTCTCACCAACAGAGTTCAGTCTCTTCTGCGCTCCCTCACTCTCCAGGCTAGGCACCAGGTACCCCATCTCCTGCTGTGTACCCCTAGGCTCCAGGGTCCCAAACTGAGCCTTATTCAGCCTTTTACTGTTTGTCCATCAAATCTCTTGTCCATGATATCAGGTTGGGGGCTCCACCTGGGCAGCCCCCTGCAGGTTTTATAAAAGCATTCATCCTTGCCCCAGCCCGCCAGGCCCGCTCGCCCGCCGGGTAAGGTCCCTCGGCCCCTCCGCTTCTCTTCTGCGTTTGTGCGACTAACTTCCTGTTCCGGTCCCCGGTCCGGCTGGGTCAGAATCCTTGGCCCGCCTTCCCCTTCCCCTTTCCCTTTTTTTTTTTTTTTGAACCCCTCCTGCCCAAGCTCCACTACCAAACTCATCATACATCTCGTCTGGCAACCGATCTGGTCCACGAGCCTACCAGGACTCCTCAATTCCAAAGCTCCACCTCCACCTACAGACCACACCCACGGAGCTTCACAGCAGCCAGCAGCCAGAGCTCCAACACGAAGCCGGGAACTTCTATGGGGAACCAACTTGAAGGCTCCAGACCAAAGGCCCATAGACACTTAAAGCATAACGCCACCAAAGTGCGGAGGTCGCTTCCATACAAAATGATAACAACAAGGAGTAGGATGCAATCTCAGGGCCCGACACCACCCCAATCAAATACAGAAGACACTACCATGGAAGAAAATGGGAATCATGCCGATGAAACCTCTGAACTGGTAGCATCTGAGGCAGGTAAAAGCATTCATCCTTTATCTTACTCTTCTAGGTCTGGCTGTTCCCCTCCCCTTACGATCCCTCCCCATGTGCATAGTGTCCACTACCACTCCTGACCCAGGGCCACTGTCCCACCAGGAGTGAGGCCAGGAGAGGCATCAGCTCTCAGGGCTTGAGGGGACTGGGCCAATGCCCCTGGCAGCCCTCTGCAGCATATTCAGGGCCTGCCAGAAGAAATTCTTCTGTGCTGCCAGCAAGGGCATCTTGCCCACGATCTCCCTCATCTTCTCCACGCAGTCCTGAAATGTGGAGCAACTGCGGATCTGGCTGAGATACTCCTCACAGGCCTGGGCTGCCCTTCCAGGGTCCTGGGGATCTGGAGCCCCCAGGTTGGGCTCCAGGCTCTCCACTGCCCAGGTGTCTGGAAAGTCCCTGTAGGTGGAGCAGTGCTCGATGTCGTGGCTGGACAGCATGAAGAGGCACTCTCTAGTGGAGCAGAGGGAGCAGGCACACATAGGAACCTTGGAGGAGAGAAGGGTGTGTGCTTGCACTGCACCACGGGGGTTCCCAGGAAGCTGACTAATCTGGCTGGTGCCTTGCTGCTCTCAGCAGCCCTGAGCCAGGCCTGTACAGGGCCTGTACAGGGTCACGCAAGGCCGGCAGGGTCTGCTAAGGGACAGAGCACATGGCAGGGAGGGGAGGTGGGGTAGTGCAGGAAATGGGCCCCCTGGGTCCTTGCAGAAGACAGTCCTATGGGCTCCCCACTCTACTGCTGTGCCCCTCCTAGGGATCCCACTTCAGCTGCCCCTGCTCTGACCTTAACCTGAATCTTGACAAAGGAGGCGCTTCCCTTAGGCCAGCCTGGGAGGCGGCCACCGGCTCCACAGCCACAGCCCAGTAGCTCCTTGCTGAAGTCTGAATTCTGGCTCAGCACCAGGGAATGGTTGAGGCCACACCACAGGGCAACGGGGCGTTGCAGATAAGGTACCTGATGATACAGGGCCAGGGTCCTTGAGTGGCGAACACCAGGTACTGGGAAGACTCAAGGAAGAACATCATCTAGAAGGGAAGGAGTGGCAGCCCCCCAGGGCAGAGCAGCACGAGTCTCCATACCTGCAGTCCCCAGCAGTCTGACACTTGGCAACATGGTGGGTAACTCATCTTGCTCCCCAGAAAATAAGCCCTTGCTTGAGACTGAGGCCCGCACTGTTCCTTGTTCTCAGTCCACACTCTGCGCCATCACCTCCAGCCTCAGTCAGGGTTAAGCCTTCCTCTCCCCAAGGGCTGAGACCTCCTCTCCTTCCCTGCACAATTCCACATTATCCTACCCCTCAAGGAATAACTCCCTTTTCATTCTCTAGCATTTTCAGTGTGTCTGCTATTATTTTCTAGTGGCCATCTTATTTTGGGAGAAAAAAATACAAATCCTTGTTGCTTCCTGTCTCTGTCTCTCTGTCTCTGTCTCTGTTTCTGTCTCTCTGTAGCCCAGGCCAGCCTACAACTCATGGAGATTTGCCTGCCTCAGCCTCAAGTGCTGGGGTTACAGGTGTGTACCACTGTGTCCAACTCTTACCTCTGTCTTTAAAGTAGCAGAATTGGCTACCTGAGCAGTCTGAGGCTGACCATATTCTTATGCCTTACAGTCTTTCCTGAACCTCCTTCTCATCCAGCTTCTGTCCCTGCCACACTACACTTTGTCTTTCCAAGGGCATTCAGTTTCTCAGCTGCTAAAACCTAAGACCTCTTCCTATACTCATTCTCCTGACTCTGTTACCTTTTTAATTTCTTTTTTTTAAAAATGTATTTTATTTATTTTATGTTGTGGCCAGCTCAGCCTGCCCTGGGGGAGGGGCTGGTGCAGTATGTGGTGCTGGGGATTGAACTGCGGTCCTTGTGGTTGCCTAAGTTTGCCTAAGGAGGTGCTTTAGACCGCTGAGCCATCTCGCCAGCCCCCCTTTTTAATTTCAAGTTAACACAAATAACTAATCTATAGTCAATAAAAGAAAATTGCAAAATACTGATAAGTAAAAATTTAGAAACCAACTAGAAATCCCACCATGAACAATTAACACTTTTCTGGGTATTCTTCATTGTTGACTAAAATACACATAGGTTGTGTATTTTTAAAGAAAATTGAGATTGTAAGGTTGGGCCTTGTTGGTGTTGGGGAGATGGCTCAGTGGCTTAAGCACATGCCTGGCAAGTGCAAGGTTCTGAGTTCCATCCCTGGTACCAAAATAAACAAACAAACAAATAAAAGTTGGGCCTTGTGGCACATGCCTATGATCCCAGCACTTGGGAGGCTAATGCAGAAGGATCACCACAAATTCAATGCCAGCCTCAGCTACATAGTGAGTTCAAGGCCAGCCTGAAATACACAGAGAAACCTTGACTTGAAAACCAAACCAACCATGGCACTGGGGAAGATAGCTCCATGGCATAAGTGCCTGCCTGGCAAGTACAAAGTTGTGAGTTCAAACCCCGGTCCTCCCCCAAAAAAGGAAAACCAAACCAACCAAACAAAATGAGATTGTACTATGGAACTCATTTCATAAAGGATTTTTCACCTAAATATACAGCTGGATCATCTTTCCATGTCAGTAAATGTGTTCTTATGTTGTCACAGTGTCATTGGCAGTTCCCTGCTACATACCCTGTTGCAACTTTCTGCTTTTTGGCTTCTGGAAAGAATGTAGCAGTGGAGGGGCAGGCAATCCTCCCATCCTACCATGGGGACTGCTGCCCTAGATTTGTTCCTCTGTCTCTGCTTTTGCTATTTCAACCTTGTTCCAACTCGGATTGCCAGCTGGACAGTTCCTGCTGAGTGTTTCACCCTCCCTGTGACAAGTCCAAATTCACTCTCTTTTTCCTGAAGCCAGTAATCAGCTCTGAGGGCCTGTTTATTTTCTCCTAAAACACCTCCCATACCTGATCCTTTCCATTCCTGCTACCACACACTAGCCCAGGCCTTTGTCTCAAGTGCTGTCGACCCTCCTCACCAGACCTCTGTGTACCACGGCCAGCTGACCTTTGCAGTCACTGCTTGGTCCCTGCCTTCTCAAGTCCCCCAGCCACACCCTCATTCAATTCTGACTGCGCTTTATGGAGTAAACCACATGAAACAGACCATTTCATGCTAATCACACGTAAGGCCCGACAACAACAACGTGACGGGCATTTCACACACTGGCTGTGCTGTCCTGGGGGACAGGAAGTGGATGCCACGGAAGTTGGGAAAGTATACATACAGGCTCAAGGGTCAGGGAATTGGAGGAAGAGGGTTCAGAGGAGGGTTGCTGGAAAACCACCGCACCAGTGTGGGTTCCCCTCGGTCCATTTTGTCTCCTGTTCCTAGCTGCCCATATCTGTTGTTCCCCTGCATGAAGATTCGGCCAAATTCATCTACCAGGCCAAAGTGATTGTAACCAAGAGCACAGAATAGGACCTAGGATGTAAGAGAGAGTGCAGGTGGGTGGGTGCCGAGCTCCCACCAGAGGAACCCCGCCCTCCAGACTTTCCTATCTTCTAACCCACTACACCTCCTGGCTCATCCTCATCTCTCCCCAGGCCCCTTGTCTCTCCCTGGTTAATCATGGATCCCTGCTCCTATTTTAGGCCCCCAAGACCCCATCCCTCTGGTCTGCTCGGCCCCTCTAGGATCCTACCTTGGCAGGCAGAGATAGAGCAAGCGGCATCTGCTGGTCCAGGGGGTCAAAGGCTTGAAGGGTCCCAAAGAGGTCACGATACACCCCTGGGGTGTGCACTTCAAAATATACTCTTCCCTGGTCTGGGGGGTTGGGAGCCCTCAGTTCAGCAACTTTGGACACCCATTTCTTTCTTTCTTTCTTTCTTTTTTTTGTCTTTTTGAGACAGGGTCTCACTATGGAGTTGAGGCTGGCCTTGAGCTCACTTTTGTAGCCCAGGCTGGTCTCGAACTCACACCAATCCTCCTGCCTCAGCCTCCCAAGTGCTGGGATTACAGGCGTGAGCCACCACACCCGGCTTGGACACCCATTTCTTAAAACATGCTGGGTCATGGTGGTGCCCACCTGTAGCCCCAGCACTTGGGAGGCTGAGGCAAGAATATCGATGCGAGTTCAAGACCAGCCTAGGCTACAAAAAGTGAGCTCAAGGCCAGCCTGAACTGCATAGTGAGACCCTGTCTCAAAAAGACAAAAAACAAACAAACAAACAAAATCACCCTCCAAGCATGAAAGCTACAAACCTAGGGAGTATCATATGCACTAGGAAGACATCAGCTCTGATTCTGGGAACCTAGACCCAGCTTTTCCCAAGGGTGTCCTAAGGGGCTCACATCACACAGCTAGAATAGGGATGAGTGGGTGTCTGCCCAAGGCTGGGGGATTGTGAAGAAGGGAAGTAATTTATACCTGTGATATAGAGGGCACTGCTCTGGTTGGAGGCCATGTAGGTCACACGCAGGTGAGGAAGGCAGCATGACACCTTCCTGAGGGCCAGCTGAACCGTGTAGGAGCGTGGCTGGTCCAACTGCGTCTCATTCACTATCAAAGAGTAGATCTTTCCTTCCTCTGGGGGATGAGGGGAGGGATACAATTATACTGGGGTGAGGGGTCATCAATATCCACAGTAGCCGGGCATGGCAATGCATGCTTGTAATCCCAGAACTTGAGGCAAGAGGATCGGTGTGAGTTCCAGACCAGCCTGGGCTACAAAAGTGAGTTCAAGGCCAGCCTGAACTGCATAGCAAGACCCTGTCTCAAAAGGACCAAAAAAAAAAAAAAATATATATATATATATATATATATATGTATATATATATATGTGTATATATATATATGTATATATATGTGTATATATATATATATATATATATATATATATATCCACAGTACTGACCCAGTGAACTCCCTAAACCACATGGATGAAACATTACTGCCCTAGAGAGGTTGGAAGAGAAAGGGTAAAGCTGAAATGGGAAGAGGGGTCCTAAGTCCACCAGCCCTTGGCCCCAAGAATGTCAGGAAACTATGTCAGCATGAGAGGGCAGTAGCAGAAAACAGGCAGTGACACATGGCAGAATGCAGTCTGTTTGAGTGCTGGGAAGACAACACTTGGACGCCTGCCTGGCATCCAAAGTCCAGAGTTTTCAGGTTTGAAGGGGTGGTCAGGTACAGGGGTAATGGCAAAGGGGGCCAGCTTGTAGTGTTAGGTAACACGCCTGGCATGGTAAGGATTAGACTTGATTATTTATCTATTTTTGTCTTTTTGAGAAAGGGTCTCTCTATGCAGTTCAGGCTGGCCTTGAGCTCACTTTTGTAGTCCAGGGTAGTCCTGAACTCGCACTGACCCTCTTGCCTCAGCCTCCCAAGTGCTGGGATTACAGGCATGCGCCACCATGCTCAGTGGGATTAGAATTTTAAAATTCAGTTCACTAGAATACTGATTTCATTCATTCATTCATTCATTCATTCATTCATTCATTCTTTTTTTGTTGTTGTTGTTGACAGTAGAGCCCTTTATTCCATGAAATATGTCCGGCCTCAATCTGGACACAAATAAAAGCAGAACTGTTAGGATCAAGAACTGGAGCAATATCTGGGCATGGTGGATCACGCCTATAATCCCAGTAATTGGGAGACTAAGGCAGGAGGATCAGTGTAAGTTTGAGACCAGCCTGGACTACAAAAGTGAGCTCAAGGCCAGCCTGAACTGCATAGTGAGACCCTCTCAAAAAAACACACACACACACAAAAGAGCTGGAGAGGCACACAGGACCTGTGTGAAAGGCCTCCCTACCCCTTCCCTGCAGCAGCCCTGAAGAATCTGCAGGAAACATCTGTAAGTCACTGCTTTAGGCCACGCTCATACCTGTGAGGAGCAGCAGAGCCCGCTGGGTCTCCTGCCCTAGCAGCGAAATCTGCTTGAAGCTCATGGAGTGGTGGAAGGTCATCTGGAAGACCCGCTGCCCGCTGGACTGTAGGTAGACCTCCACGCAGTCACAGAGCTGGCTGCCGGTAGTGCCTGCCATTCCTGACCGGCCCCGAGTGACCAAGACATAGAGGTATTTACGATAAACCGTGTCACATCTTGGGTCAGAAGCGAACTATGGAGGAAAACAAAATGTCTAGGATCCTCGGCCTCAGCATGGGAACATAGTGGGTGGGAGGTGAGATACTGAGGTAAAGGGGGAGATGTACTGAGAAGTTCACTTCAGGACTAGGGTCAGGGTCATAGAACTCACATCCTTGGCTCTATGACACAAAACATCATAGCGGTGTGCCCACTTCCACGGGACCTGGTCAAAGGTGGAGGAGACCAGAGCATTTCTAAGGGAGAAGACGGTCCCCAGGTAGTCGAGGATGAAGATGTGGTCCTTGGTGGGCAAGAAACGGCGGTAGCCATGAGCTAGCAAGGGGACTATGCTCTTGCTGAGGTGTCGGTGGCGACCTCCAAATGCCTGAAAATACAGGCCCTTTGTGTCTGGAGAAGAGAAGGAGATGGAAGGTTCAGGGGCTGGGGCTGACACAGGAGAATGGGTCAGAGCTAGTGCCAACTAGATTTCTCAGACACTGTGCTGTTTTAACTTTCCCTACCCCCAGGCCTGGGAAATGGAGCCCTTCCCAAGGCAGGGTGAAAAGTCCAGGCTACAGTCCAGTCTGTACCTCTTCAACCCTGGGCCACCCTGTGCTGTGAAAGGAGCCCTCTTTGGTCCAACTTTGCATCAAATGACCAGAAGAAAAGATAAGAATAAATATATAGAAAACAGGCAGAAAAGGCATTCACAGGACCAAGAAAGGCCAATACCCTTCCCTCACCCCAGAAGCAGATCTGCTTTCTGGGTCCATCTTCTGCCCTAGCCTGCATGTGACAGCAGCAATTGGATAGGGCCCCCCTGCAGGACTTAGGTTACAGCATGGTTCTCAAGCTAGGACTGACTTGTCATTGGTTGTCATAACTAGGGAGGTGATGTTGGCATCTAGTTGTCAGAAGCCAGAGACGGTGCTAAACGTAACAATGTACAAGATAGACCTCATCACAAAGAACAACTTCACCCATAGAGGAAGAAGCCAGCCTTGGTGAGGAGAGGATACATGAGGGTAGGATGTGGAAGAGCTAGTATTCCCAGGGACACTAGGGTGGGACTTCTATCAGAGTGTGGCCCTAGGATCTCAGAGGAATTACTTCCTGCAGTCTATTTTTTTTTCTTATTTCAGAACTTTTGTTTATTTATTTATTTTTTATGGCCAGCTCAGCCTGCCCTGAGGGCAGGGCTGGCGCAGCCTGTGGTGCTGGGGATCAAACTGCGGTCCCTGCAGCCTCCTAAGCTTTCCTGAGCAGGTGCTTTAGACCACTGAGCCATCCTGCCAGGCCCACTTCCTGCAGTCTAAATCAGACAAGTTGCCAAACAAAGCAAAGGGCCTGTGAAGTGGACAGGGAATGCAGAGGTTATCAAGCTAGTTTACAGAGCAGGACTCCCAGAATAATCAAGGACAGAGAGTAGGAGAGGAGAACACTGGGAAAAGCATACAGTTCAGAACAGCTGCTCTCTTCCAGGGCTGGATTCCAGAACCGCGCTCGCGGAGGAGCGGACTGAACCTGCGGCAGATGTGCCTCCAAACGCCCTCAGTGTTGCACACTTTGTGGAAGTAGCGGCAAGTCTGGCCTAGGGCAATCGCATCTCTTACTGGGAGCAATGACATGATATGCTCCACCTGGGGGCGAGGGAGAAAGCAGGTCTTTTGCAGCCCAGTAGCAGGTCTTCCATCCTGCATTCTCAAGGCTGCCCCTGTTCCCTAAGACTCACCAACTCTGGGGGGAACAACTGCATAGAAATACAGCTCCCTCTCTCCTTCTCTTCAGCCCTTTTGTCTGGGCCACAAGTAGGACAGTTCCGCTTTACCTACCAGGGAAGGGAGCATGGGAGTTCTGTGAGGGTTGTACCTCTTTTCCATCTTGATCTCAGCCTTTCTTTTCTTCTTTATGAGGCAGGGTCACACTATGTAGTGCAGGCTGGCTTTGAACTCACTATGTAGCTCAGGCTGGCCTGGAATGTGTGGCAAAACTCCTGCCTCAGGCTTCAAGTACTGAGATTATGGATGTGCACCACCATGCCCAGCTCTATCAACCTGTCTTGCATGAACTCCTGTCTTGGGGCTCATCTGACTTGCCCTCTGTGTTGGCAAATCCTCCCATCTGTCTCCAGGTCCTCGGGTGCCCCTCCCTGTTTGCTTTGCTACCACCCTCACCCCCACTCACCCGAAGCCCCTCCTCCCGGCTGCTCAGCCAGGTCAGTTTTTGCAGCTTCTGTCTCTGGCTTCTCTTCACCATCCTCACTGTCCTCTCCCTGCTCCTGCTCTCATCGATTTGGGCCCTGTCCGCAACTGCCTTGCCCACACCATGTATCCTGTCTGGGCCTGAGGGACCTCTTGGGCCCCTCCCTCACGGAGTTCAGGCCAAACAAACCTCTCTGTGACCTCACTGTGTAGCCACTGTGACCTATTCTGCTGCGGCCAGCGCTGGGAGAACTCAGGAGAGAGACTGAAACACAGAAGGACCAAATGCTCTGGTGGCGAAAGGCAGTTTATTGATAGAAGTTGTGATATTTATACAGTTCAAGGAATAATTGTGGGCCAGGTTAAATCAGGACACACTTCCCTCTTTGTGCTGTTTTCTGTATTATTCGGCCCAGTTCTCTTTCCCAAGGTCAACGTGTCTTTGACTATATCTTGGTGTCTATTCTAAGCTTACTTGGTAAATATTTGCAGCTCATGGTCTGTAGATGTCTGGGTTCATTCCAGGGAGCCCTGTCGAAGGTCCCTGTTAAAGGACCCCATTTCTACAGGGCTCCCCACACTATTCTCCTGAATATGGTCTGTGACCTGGCTGATGGGTTTTAGTTTATGCCTACCTAGGTGACTCCATGGGACATGCATGACCCTGGAGGAATAAAGTATGTAAACTCTTGAGAGTTGAGGCCTTGACTTGCAAGGGGTAGGTTTTCTCTCTTGAGGCTCTTTCAGCATCAGTGCTATAGAGAACCTGGTGACTCCTATGCATCTCAGCAGGTCAGGACCTCCAGGTATTTGTAGCTCAACAGTACAAATTTAATGGCCAGGCATGGTAGTGCACACCTGTAATCCCAGCACTTGGGAGGCTGAGGCAGAAGGATCAGTGCAAGCTCAAGACCAGCCTGGGCTACAAAAGTGAGTTCAAGGCCAACCTGAACTGTATAGCAAAAGCCAGGTATGGTGGCGCACACCTGTAATCCCAGCACTTGGGAGGCTGAGGCAGGACAATCAGTGCGAGTTCAAGACCAGCCTGGACTACAAAAGTGAGCTCAAGGCCAGCCTGAACTGCATAGCTAGACTCTGTCTCAAAAAGACAAAAAAAAAAAAAAAAAAAAAAAAAAAAAAAAAAAAAAAAAAAAAAAAAAAAAAAAAAAAAAAAGACAGTTTAACAGGTGTAGAGAGATGAGGGGACCCTACTCTGATCACCTGATCCACATAGGAACCTAGCAACTCAGCACAACTATGGTCCTATGACAGTGCAGCCCAAAGCAGCTGCTTTCCGAGGGACCAGTGACATCACTGCACATATGAAGGACAAGCTAATAAAGTGGGAGAACAGGAAGAATTTGCTCTGAAAGCTGAGAACACATCGCAGGAGCCCAGGTGCACTCTGAAAAGAGAAGGGATAAACCTTCAAGGAGTAGCTAGCTTTTCTAGGGGCTCATAGGAATCCAGTCCTGGTAGACACCCAGTTGGCCCTCACTGGAGGACAGATCTGTTCACTGACTGCTCTGCCAACAGTGTGCACCACCCAGATTTCCTTATTTATGCAACTTGCAAAGAGCTGCTTTGGAATACCTGAGAAGGAATTTTAATATGTTAATAAGTGCTTATAAAACACCTCTGAGATGGTCAGGAGAAAGCTGACTTGTTATTGGTGGTTGGCAACTAGCAGTACACAAAGTGGGCCCTTGTTAGTCTTTTTTTTTTTTTTTTTTTTTTTTTTTTTTTTTTTTTTTTTTTTTTTTTTTTTTTTTTTTTTTTTTTTTTTTTGCGGGCACCGAGGTTGGAATTCACGAACTTGCACTTGCCAGGCAGGCATTTGTGCCGTGGAGCTATCTCCCTGGCCCCTGTATAAAGAATGTGAAGATCTCCAAGTGGAGGAAAGAACATTTTCCATGGCCTTCGGGTTGGGGCCCCTTTTTATTATGTAATTTTATTTATTTATTATTTATTTATTTAATTTATTTATTTATTGAGACAAGGGTCTCATTTTGCAATGCAGGCTGGTATTAAACTCGCTTATGTAGCCCAGGCAGGCCATCCTCCTGCCTCAGCCTCCGAGTGCTGAGACGACAGTTGTGTGCCTCCACCATGCCGGCTGGGACTATGATTCAGACGCCAGTTGTCAAGACCTCGCTAAATAACTTATCGGCTACAGTTTACGAAGTCTTTTTAAAACAGCTTCTAGAATACTGAGATCCGGTTATCACAATTCCTGCATCGGGAGCTCCTCTGGCGATGCCGGGAAGCAAGGCAACTCCCCCTCTATTCTCAGGATGGCTATAGGCTCTGGAATGCTCCCCGCCCCACGTCCTGGGGGGTCCCAAAAACCCTTGCAGCCGGAAGTGGAGAAAGCAGTCCTTTCGGTTGCTGCTTGCGTGCTGGCCTCAGGCTGCCCTTGGCCTCTCTCACGCCTTAGTCGCTGACTATCTTCCTAACATGTCCGGCTCACACGCCTTACTCCGGCCTCTGGACTGCAATCCGGCGCGCCGCACTCACTTTCACCTCAGTCTCAAAAGTTCTAGCTCCCTCCTCGCCTTAGCGAAGGAGTCGCCTTCCTGCCCATGCTATTGGTAGGTAGAGCTGTCCTTCCTGTGAGAGCCCGGCCAAATTCCCTCTGAAGGTTCTAATTGGTCTTCTTGACAGTATCTGGTTTACGATTGGTCTTCGTTGGAAAAGGACGGGGCGCTCCGGATTGCAGTCTATGGGTCTCTAGCCCTATTCTAGTTAAACGCTAGTGCTCCGAGTTGGATCTGATTGGCTCAATCTCTAGCCCTAGGGATTGTGATTGGACGAGGCTGCGCGGGGCGGGCCGACTACAAGCGGCGGCCGTTGGCGAGCGCTCCACTCGTCCTCCCTCCCTTCTCTCGCCTGGCTCCAGGAGGCTAGGCTCCACCCCTTCGGGGGATTCTGATTAGCGGCTTCCTAGACATCTCAGATCGCGATTGGTTCTTCGGGTTCCTGACCCCGCTTCCTCCTCCCTGGAGGCGACTACGGCGGCTCCGAGGAGGGGGAAGGGAAAGGAGGGCCGGCCGGTCCCGTCAGTCAGGCAGCGGGAGCCGCCGGGAGCGGATGGCGGCGGTAGTAGCGGCGCCACTCGCCGCCGGGGGAGAGGAGACGGCGACCACGACCTCAGTGCCAGGGTCTCCGGGCCTGCCGGGGAGCCGTAGTGCAGAGCGAGCCCTAGAGGAAGCGGTGGCCACTGGGACACTGAACTTGTCCAACCGGCGCTTGAAGCACTTCCCCAGGGGTGCGGCCCGCAGCTACGACCTGTCAGATATCACTCAGGCTGGTGAGTACTTCGGAAGCGGGCAAGACCTAGACCTTCATTTACATAACCCCGCCCACCTGCGCCTGGTCCGCCCCTTCACCTAGCCGCAGATAGCGCGCCCCTCCTGACGGGCTAAGATTGCGACCACCCTCTTCCTGCTGTAAAAAGCCCTGGGCTAGAGCTCCCTTCTGGTTTCACAGAACGCCCAGCATCTCTGAGTGAACGTTGTGAGACACCTCCCGTCTTTATTTGCTTGCTGCGCACCTGCACTGTGGTCCCGCGCCCAACTTGGTTGGCTCATTTGCATGACCTCTTCTTCCTTAGTTTTTTTTGTCTTTTTATTATCGTTTCTTAAAGCAGACTCCAAGCTTTTCTGACCATTCTTTTCTCTCCTTGCTAGTCCTCTCCGACTCCTTTGAGTTCTAGCGAGGTCTGAGCTGCCCCAGGCTCCTCTTTCCCATAGATTGTAACAACGGGATATTTCTTCTGGGCCGATTGCCACAGTCCCGCTCCCTTATGTCCTGGGCCTCCACTTTTCACCCAGGGGGCCTATGGGAAACCAGCAAATCTTTTACCTCTTCTAAGTTCTTCCATGGATCACTCCTGACCTTATCTGGGACTCTTCTTTCTTCGCCTAGGTAGTCACTGTGGAGTTTTTGACCTCATAAGGATCCTAGAATATCCATTTCGGTTCTTGTTTTCCCTGGGGAGAGATTTGAGGCAGTTGCCTAAAGGAAGAAAATATATCTGCTAGCTGAGAGTGCTGACGCCCCTGGAGACTTTCTTTCTCCTCCCCACCCAAAGGATCCCTCCACCCTGGTGGTATCTGCTGTGACCTGTAAGTTGAGTCTTAGCTGCTCAGAGTTGGGGATCAGGAGAGAAGACTATTCCCAAAGCCCATAGCTGGGTGGGTCTGTGAAGAGGGCTAGGACAGGGGCTGAGTAGAAGAGTGTGCTGCTTCCCAGGCAGGTGCCTCTCTCCACCTGCACATGTCCAGCCAGGTCATGCACACTCTTTCCCTTCCTGTTCTGGGGAGAACCACTTTAAGCCTCTTCTCTTACCCTCTGTGCAGCGAGTAAGTTTGAAGGGATGAGCCCCACAAAGAAGTCCCATGTATCCCTCTTACATACCCCCCCTATCGCCTAAGCCTCAGATTGACCTCAGCAGCTGTGTGACACTTGCCGTCTGTTCTCTTTCTCCTCCCCCTTGCTTGTTTTTGACAAAGACCAAATGTTATTCTTTACTTCCTTAGGGCTCTGTCTCAGTGAGTGCACTCTTGGGGAAAGCCACCAAGAACGGCCAGCCTCTCCCAGCTCCTGTCTCCTCCCAGCCTCCTCCCCCAGCATTCCCGCTCAGGGTGCAGTCAGGGCTCCTGTAAATTGCCTTGTGTGGTGAGGTAGGAAAAATCCCAGCTCCTGAGAAACCCTTTCTGCCCTCCTCAGTCCTGTCAGGGCCCAGGTCCTAGGCGAGGTGAGTTGTATCTTTTCTGCATCTCTTCCTCTGCCTGCTCTCCCTAAGCAGAGTGCCTCCAGCCTGGAGTGGAAAGGGGAAGTAAAAACCCAGAGTTGTCCATACTCTGCCCTATATGTCTCCTTGTGCTCCAAAACTTCTGCTGCTGAATTGTTCTGAACCTCCTCCTGCTAAGCTGTTTGTGTATGTCTTTCTTAGCACATCCTATGCCTAGGCTCTTGGAACCTTTGGACTCTTTCCTGAGTCCCATAATATGCAGAGTCTGGGGGAGGGGCCGCTGTAGCAAAGGAGAAGTGTAGCTCATTCTCACAGACCACATCCTGTGCCCCTGGCCCTGCCTCCTCCAGCTTGTGCTCCCTTCCGCTCCTAGTTTTTGCCCTGACACCCACTGCTTACCCTCAGAACTTGGTCTCTACCCCTTCATCGACATGTACATGCACAGATACATTGGTGGGTGCAGAGGAAGCAGACAGGTGTTCAGCATGGGTGGGAGGGTAGATGCAGTCCTCCCACCCTGTCCGGAACGGCCTTCTCCCATGCCAGGTGTTCTTTGTTATGTGTACCAGGGCTAGAGCATAGGGGAAGAGAGCAGTTCCTGGGCCCTTAGTGTGTCTTCAGTCTCAGGAAACAGAGCCTACCAGAGACAATCTGATGGATTGTTTCTACTTCATTTGCTGGGCGTTTATGTCCAGCCTTCCCTGCCTTTAGCCTTCACTCTCCCAACAGCCTAGGAGAGCCCTGGAAGAAGCTCTCTGAGAGCTGTTGCTTGGGACTTCCCCAGCAGGGCTGGGCCCCTCCCCTTGCAAGCACGCTGAGCAAACAGAAACAGGTTTCTAGAGGTCTGCGGTGAGCCTCCTGGTGCTGCTGTAAGGAGCCACTACTTGAAATGAAGGGCCAGGGATGACTCCTTTCCTCCTTTCCCTGCCCCTACCCCTCTGCGCCCAAGATACTTACACATGTGGAGAACTCTTAGGTCAGGAAGCAAAAGAACACTGATGGGCTGGAAGAGGGCAGGAAGGAGGCCAGAGGACCCAGGATAGATAGGAATCAAGGATTCAGCTCCTGCATCTAGCTCAGCCTTCTGCCTTACTCTCTTAATCCTTGGAAATCTGGGCTTTCATAGCCTCTTGGTCCTCAGGGCTGGTAAGAAATTGTTATCCAGTGTCCAGCGCCTTAGTTATTCATCTCTAGAGCCAGGATATAGTTGCTTTGATTTCTCCCTCATTGGGAGGAAGGGCTCTTTTGTTTTTTGAGTCTGAGTTTCACTGTGTAGCTTAGGCTGGCCTTGAATTCATTGTGTGACCTAAACTGGCCTCAAGCTCACTGTAGTCCTCTTGCCTCTGCTTTCCAAGTGCTGGGATTACAGGTGTTCCAAGTGCTGGGATTACAGCATTCCTGGCTGAAGTGTTCTCTTGTCCCAGGGAGTTTTCGTACTGTGTTGTCTTTGAGCCTCCTACCCTGTCACCTTATTTTCCTTCTTTTTGTGTGTGTGTGGTGTGGGGGTGAACCCAGGACTTTCACACTGACCTACATGCTTAGCCCTTCTTTAATTATTTTTGAGGCAGGGCCTCACTAAGTTATTAAATTATACAGACTGCACCCAAATTTGATCCTCCTGCCTCAGCTTCCCCAAGGATTATAGGCCAGTACCATTACATACAGCTCCTTGTCGGGGGGCTGGGCCTTGTGCATGCTAAGGATGTGGTCTGCCCTGAGCACGTACTTAGCATGCACCAACACCCCCCTCCATGCTGTTTTCTTGTGAATCTCTTTCTGTGACATCTTGCTTTCTGGTTCTCTTGACATCTCAGAACACAAGCTACCATAAGAGTTACCCACACTTCTAGGACAGCTCTTGGAGTATTTCTACCTCCTTCCCACATATCTCGGCTTTGCTGGTCTGGTGATCTTAAGGCCATTGCCTCCCTAGTCGTGCTTAAAATACGGTGTGCTTCGTTTTGCAGAAGGCTTTGTTATCTCTGTAGGAAGGAAGCCCAGATTATATGCTTGACTTTTTTTTTTTCTGTGATACTACAAGTTGAACCTGAGGCCATTGCATTAAGTGACACACCATCTGTTTTATTTTTTGAGATAGGGTCTTAATAAATCACTAATTTGCCCAGGCTAGGCTTAAATTTATGATCCCCTGCTTCAGCGTCCCAGAGTGCTGGCTAAGATTATAGGTGTGCACTGCCGGCCCAGCTTGGACTCAGTTATTTAGGGTTGCCTAGATCAGGGAGCTGGGCTGCTGGTTCAGGGGACATTAGGGTCCCCTGTGCAGGTATGGGCTTTTTCACAGCTCTGTCCTGATACTTGCTTCCCCTAGACCTGTCTCGGAACCGGTTTCCCGAGGTGCCTGAGGCAGCCTGCCAGCTGGTGTCCCTGGAGGGTCTGAGCCTCTACCACAACTGCTTGAGATGCTTGAACCCAGCCTTGGGGAATCTCACGGCCCTAACTTACCTCAACCTCAGGTAGGATGTGAGCTTGTCCAGAAGCAGTACACAGCACTCTGAGTGCCCCTCCCATACCTGAGAGGAGGGAAGGGCCAAGATGCTGTGCCCAGGGTGAGCCTGGTGCCTTTCTCCTTCCACAGCCGAAACCAGCTGTCATCGCTGCCACCCTACATTTGCCAGCTGCCCCTGCGAGTGCTTATTGTCAGCAACAACAAGCTGGGAGCCTTGCCTCCTGACATCAGCACTTTGGGAAGCCTGCGGCAGCTTGTGAGGATGGGGAGCAGGGCCCAAGGAGGGACTTAGGCTAAGCCAGGGATCTGGGACTTCTTGGGGGGGAAAAGCCAGGAGAAGTTAGAAAGTACCCTTAGTGAAAGGCTTGGACTAAAGGCAAATAGCCAGAGACAGGCGGGAGGGGGGAGTTTCTGTTGATCCTGGTGTTATAGCTCCTTCCCTGCTGCTTTCTGGTTTGCAGGATGTGAGCAGCAATGAGTTGCAGTCGCTCCCCATGGAGCTGTGTAGCCTCCGTTCCCTGCGGGATCTCAATGTAAGGAGGAACCAGCTCAGCACCCTGCCTGATGGTAAGAAGGCAACTGCAGGGTGGGGCATGCATGTTTGAATCTTTTATGTACTCAAGCTGCTAGAACAAAGGCACCATAGAAGGAGTGGCTTATCAACAACAATTCTAGAAGCTGGGAGGCCAAGCTCAAGGTATCAGTGAGATGAGGTTCTTCCTAGTGAGAGTCTTCCTCCAGACTGCAGACAGCCCACTTCTTAGTGTGTCCTTATATTGTGGAAAGCAGAGCACTCCCTGGGGCCTCTTTTAAAAAGGCATTAGTCCCACTAATAGGAACAGCATTGTTAGAATCTACATTACCACCTAAAGGCCACCTTCCTAATATCATCACCTTAAGAGCACTGATTCCAACTTTGAGAGAGAAAGGACATAGACATTTAGTCTGAAACAATGCATCTATCTTGGAGAAGTTATGAACAAGGAATCTTCAAAGATGAGTCATGCTTGGGGCCCGGCAGGATGGCTCAGTGGTCTAAAGTGCCTGCAGGTGGCTGCAGGGACCGCCGTTGGATCCCAGCACCACATGCTGCGCCAGCCCTGCCCTCAGCCGGCTATAAAAATAAACAAACAAAAGTTCTGGAACAAGAAAAAAAAAAAAAAAAAAAGATGAGTCATGCTTTAGCTGTTCAGGATTACTCGGTGTTTAACACAAACTATGGCTGCATGTGGTGGTGCACACCTGTAATCATAGCATACTGGGAGGCAGAAGCAAGAGAACTGCAAGTTCAAACTCGGCCTGGGCAGCCTAGGCATTCAGCAAGAAACTGTCTGACAAAAGGGCTGGGGATATGAAAGCTCTGGGTTCAGTTCATAGTAGTGCCACAGCAGGGATGGAGGGAGCAAATTTTAAATGGTTTTATTTGCTCCTAAGCATAGCAACCATCTGAGGCTGGCAAATCACAGGTCATCAGTTGCATTTTATGAACATGGGCATGGGCATAGATAAGGAGGAAGCTAGTGGGCTTGCCCCACATAGAATCTCAGTGTTGGAAGGGGCTTGGAGGTCACCCTTTGTCAAGGCTCACAAATACCTGTGTCAGGTGATGCCTTATACCTCCTTGCCAGCTCCCTAAACCCAGAAAGCCCCATTTTAACAGCTAATTGTGATGCACCAACATTTGATAGCACTGCTGGCAGGCAGGTGCGCCTTCTTGTATTCAGCCTGCGCTGTTTTTGTACGTGTGCCGCCCTGGTTTTAGGTGGAGCCCTGGTAGTTGTGGGTGATGTGACTACGATTTGGGGCCAACTCTTGAGGGTTTAGTGGGGAGAGACAAACATTCATAGGGATACTGTTAGAACCCAAGGAGCAAGACAGGAGGCAGAGCTCTGTTTGAGAAGCCCTGGGGAGGACTTCTTTCCCAAAGCTCAGGCCAGCACAGGCTGACTTTGCAAGGAGAAATTGGGCAGAGAAACCATCTATCATGTACAAAGCGTGGGGTGGGAGAAAGCATGGACCAGAGGGATCCAGTTAGAAAGGCAAGCGAGGGTGAGGCAGGGAGGGCCGGACCAGAGGCTATGAACTTGATTTGAAGAGCAAGCGCCAAGTGGTCACCATTTTCTCCATCTTCTGCTCTTTCTGCATCTCCCGTCTTTCTTCCAAGTCAGTAGGTATCATAGTCTCTTTACTGTTGGTGTAACAAAGTGCCTGAGGTTGGGTGGCTTATGTGTGTGAAGGCCAGCAAGTACAAGAAGAAGGCAGAAGCATCTGCCAGGCAGCCAGTTGAGGGCCTTCTGATTGCAGAGGACATCACATGGCCAGACAGAGTGAGTGTGCCAGGCAGGGCTTGCTTTATAGCAAAGCCACTCCCCTAACAACCCATTGATCCATTAATGGATTAGTCTGCCCCTCAGGACAGAGCCCCCATGACCCAGTTATCTCTCACATACCCTACTTGAAGATTTCATTAGCCTATTTGGGGATTAAGTTTCCAACACAGGAAATTGGGGTGGGGCACAATTATACCAAAGCAGTAAAGGTACAGATACACATATGATCAGGGTCCTCCTTGGGCCATAAAAACAAATCTAAGCAAAATGCCCTGGAGACACAGAGAAAAAACAATGAATTCTGAGATGTCTAGAAGGCTGCACAGTAGAGGTGATAGTTGAACTGAGCCTGGAGGCCCAGGCATGCCGTGTTTACTCCTACCTGAGTGCATAGAGGGTGGGTAGTAAGGTTAGAATGCAAGTACAAGTCAAATGGGTAAAGCCTTTGCCATGCTGGATGGACTAGGAGGTGGTTTTATTGTATATCTAAGCTCCCTTCTGGAGAATTAGTAAAAGCTAATTCCTGGGGGCAGCCAGAGCCTTTCCTGGGGTGAAGGGTGTGCCTAGCGCAGGGCTCTCTGGGCAGGGCACAGCACCAGCACTCTGGCTACATGGTGTGGGAAGGCTTTGAGCAGTAGGTGTCACATTTTGGTTTGTGTGTGGTGCTGGTCACTTGAGAATGAGGACCTTGTGTGGATGGACAGGCGAGGAGCAGGTGGGGGTCCACAGGAGCTGAAGACCAGTTGGGATCGTGGGGTTGGCTATGAGTAGGCAGAGGAGCTGGGAGATTGTCGTGAGCCAACAGGTTAGGGACTGTGATGGAGCCAGGGGTGACAGGCCCGCTGGAGCAGAGGGCAAGGAAGGAAGTACAAGGCTTCAGGGTTAGGCCTGCTCCTGACTTGTCCCTCACCCACCCCCCAGAGCTGGGGGACCTTCCTCTGGTCCGCCTGGATTTCTCCTGTAACCGTGTCTCCCGCATCCCGGTCTCCTTCTGCCGCCTCAGGCACCTGCAGGTCATTCTGCTGGACAGCAACCCCCTGCAAAGCCCGCCTGCCCAGGTGAGGTACTGGCTAGGTGCACCGGGGAGCAGGGATTCCAGTAGGCACAGGTTTGGAGGGGACCCTGAGGGCATCCCAGGTGGACCTGGGAAGCCATTTCCCTCCCCTCATTTCCTAACTGCCTCCTTAAACAGATCTGCCTGAAGGGGAAACTTCATATCTTCAAGTACTTATCAACAGAGGCAGGGCAGCGTGGAGCTGCTCTTGGAGACCTGGCCCCTTCCCGTCCTCCAAGTTTTAGTCCCTGGTAAGTCTCAGAGAGAAGGAAGGTAGCCCTTGACTTGGAGAGACTTTACATCTCTTTCTGGCCCTGGACATCCCCAGGATCCTGTGGGAGGCTTCAGAGGGCTGCTGCTAGCATGAGTCTGACCAGTGTTCTTGGCTGGCCCTAGCCCAGCTGAGGATCTCTTTCCTGGACGTCGATATGATGGTGGGTTGGACTCAGGCTTCCACAGTGTGGACAGTGGCAACAAAAGGTGGTCTGGAAATGAGGTAAGAGCTGACCTGACCTCCTTTCCACAAGTGATCGGTGTTGGCAGGTGTTGTCAGCTCTGGGAGAGGACCTCTGTCCTGGGGATTCTTGCCTGGTATCACTGAATCTCAGAGTGATGAATGGTGGCTGAAGCTCTTTCCTTCCTCTCCCCACTGTCCCTGTAAGGGCTGGCTTAGCAATAGACCCCAATCTCAGTCCTTCACAAGCCTCTGCTGCCTGGGGCCCCTTGTGCCCTCAGCACTTTAGAAAATTCCCTTATACTTCCTCTGCCTATACAGTCAACAGATGAATTTTCAGAGCTGTCGTTCCGGATCTCAGAGCTGGCCCGGGAACCTCGGGGACCCAGGGAACGGAGGGAGGATGGCTCTGGTGAGTGGGAGTTAGGCCAGGGAGCTAGAGTGGGCAAGGGCTGCGGGCCTCCACCTGAATGCTGATTGCCGTGCCTTGGCCCCTCTAGGGGACGGAGACCCTGAACAGATTGACTTCATTGACAGCCACATCGATGGGGAAGATGAAGAGCGAGGTGCAGCTGAGGTAGGGTTCAGCCATGACCCTTCTGTAAGGAAAAGGGAGCTAGGACGGTCATGTGGAGACTGGGCCTCCTGTTACTCTCTACTGTCTCTCCTCAGGAGCAGCAGCCTCCTGAATCAAGCCCTGCAACAGGGGACAGGGAGCAGGGACTCAGCAGCAGGTACCCCAGCCGTGGAGCCCACACTCTGCTTTTCACTGGCAGCCCCTGGGCCCTCTGTTGGCCCTGACCACCCTGTCCTTCTGTGCATCCCAAGGCGTGAGGAACCTGCAGCAGAGGAGCGGCGGCGACCTGACAGCTTGCAGCTGTGGCAGGAGCGGGAGCGGCGGCAGCAACAGCAACAGCAGAGTGGGGCTTTAGGGGCTCCCCGAAAAGACAGGTGCAGGGCCACGGCTGGCTGAGGCTACTGCTGGCCAGTGTGGGTGATGTTGCTGGGCTCTTGAATGGCACCTGCCCAGTGGTTGACCGCAGCTGTCCTGTTTGCAGTTTCCTGAAGCTGGGCGTCAGGGGCCCCGGGGGCGGAGCCAGCCCATCTACGCAAACGGCCTACAAGTAGGTTCCCTCCTGGCTGCCTATCCCCAGGGCCTCACCAGCCTTCTAATTCCCCTGTCTCTCCTCAGTGGAGCTCCCAAGCCCAGTGCTGCCCCGTTGGGAGCTTCAGGGACACAGGCAGTCCCCGTGCCTGCTTCTTCCTCCCAGGAGTCCCTTCCTGTAGTTGGACCAGGTGAGCAGGGACTTTTCAAAGAGGACAGGGGTGTCTGGGACCTGGTGGCCTGAGGGAGGAGTGGGACACTGGAGTCTCACCTGTCCCTGCCCTTGGACCCCAGCAATGGCACCTGCTCCCCGACCACATGGCTCCATTCAGAGACCGAACAGCTTCCTCTTCCGCTCCTCCTCTCAGAGTGGCTCAGGTTAGTCTCCTCCCTCCCCACATAACCTTTGCTTTGGCCAGCACTAACTGAGAGTTGATGTCACCTCTGGCTTAAGGGCTGTCTAGGTCTGTTGTCTTCTTTGTGTCAAACACTGCATAAGCAGAGAGGCTGGAGGGGCATGTGCCATCCACTGAGAGCTGGTGATGAGGTTCATGTATGTGAAGATGACCCCGTTCCTTTGTTTCCTTCTAGGCCCTTCATCACCAGACCCTGTCTTGAGACCTCGGCCTCCCTCCCAGGCTCCAGATGAGAAGGAATTAATGTCTCAACTGCGCCAGGTAAGCAGAAGCGGCACTGTGTGGGTGGGCTGGAGTGGGGCATGGTGTCTTGGCACCCTCTTTCTACCCTCACCTCCCTGCTGACGTTCCTTTCCCAGGTCCTTGAGTCAAGGCTCCAGCGGCCTCTGCCTGAGGACCTGGGCGAGGCTCTGGCCAATGGTGTCATCCTCTGTCAGCTGGCCAACCAGCTCCGGCCCCGCTGTGTGCCCTTCATCCATGTGCCCTCACCTGCTGTGGTCAGTGGGGTTCTGGGGTGGTGGGGGATGGGGACACTAAGGGCCTCTCCCTTCCCCTCTGTTCATTTCATGGTTTTTGTTTTTTTTTGTGTGTGTGTGTGTGGGACTGGAGTTCAAATTTACAACCTTGCACTTGCCAGGCAGGCACTTGTGCCACGGAGCTGTCTCCCCAGCCCCTAATTTCATGTTGTTTTTATTTTTTTTTTAAAGAATTTTTTATTGTATTTATTTATTTTTTTCTTGTTTCAGAACCTTTATTTGTTTATTCACTCATTTTTATGGCTGGCTCAGCCCGCCCCGAGGGCAGGGCTGGCGCAGCATGTGGTGCCGGGGATCGAACCCGGTCCTTGAAGCTGCCCAAGCTTTCCCAAGCAAGCACTTCTTTAGACCACTGAGCCATCCTGCAGGGCCCTGTTTTTAACTTTTATTAGTACAATTGCTTGACACAATGGTTGTTCATCACAGGAAGTTGAGACACATGCATAGTGTCTTACTTCTTTTCACATCCCTTTCCCCTCCTCTCTTTGTTTCTTATGCTCAGCCAAAGCTCAGTGCCCTGAAGTCTCGGAAGAATGTGGAAAGTTTCTTAGAAGCCTGTCGAAAAATGGGAGTGCCTGAGGTATGAGGGTGGTTCAGTGCTCTAAAGGGTGGTGGTGGCCGGGGCTCCCTGAGCACTTTGCATGGGTGGCAGGGCTCTATTCTACAGGGTATCTGCTACCAGAAGAGGTGGATCTGCACACCCCACCCGCACGTCTCCGTCCCGTGTCCCCACCCTGCACGTCTCCCCACCCTGCACGTCTCCCTGCCCCACATCTCCCTGTGCTGTGGCTGTGGCTGTGGTCTCAGCCATGCGTGGGTGTGGGTGGGAAGGAGTGGCTACTGTTGCTGACATCTGTCCTCTGTCCTTGTCCACTGCCCTGCCCTCCTTCCCAGGCTGACCTGTGCTCGCCCTTGGACCTCCTCCAGGGCACCGCCCAGGGGCTTCGGACCACACTAGAGGCTGTGAAGTGGGTGGGGGGCAAGGCCCCCCAACCTGCCTGGCCCCCTTCTGGTCTGGGTGGCTTCATCTTCTTCTACGTGGGCCTCATGCTGCTGCTCTATGTCATCTACACTCGGCTCCTGGGTTCCTAGGGCCCAGTCCCCCCTCCCCACTTTTATTTATAAGATTCCTCTCACCCCCCTACCAGTGGTGCCTTTAGCCCCTACCAAAGACACACTAGTGTATCCCTCACAGACATTGACCTCAGAGGCCCCACTCTGGTGCTCCCAGACCCTGCCTCTCCCCACCTCTGGCCCTCTCCTGTAGCCCTGGCCAGCAGTAATGATGGTGCCTTCAAGCCTCGTGCTCTATGCTGCCCATCCCCAGGGGTGGCAAGAGCCCCTGTTATCTTCTTTCTCTTCCCTTCCCCCACTGGCTGCTATTAGGGGGATAAATTATCTCTATTTTGTAGAGAGCTCTATATTTGTAGACGATGTGGGGGCCCAGGCTGGGTCTCCGGCTCCGTGTATAAACTGTACAGACTGTGGCTGCTTCTGTGTGTTTGTGTCTGCTCGTGGTCGGCCCTCGGCTCTGTCACTCCACCTGCTTCCCGTATTTCCTTGTGGAAATGAGGGCTCTCCTGCCTCTGAGCCCTGGCCCCTGTTTCAGCTCCCGTCTGTAACCTGTTTGCAGCTTCCCTGAGTCTCACTGACCCCAGGCTGTGGGCACAGTGTCACTAGGGCCCCAGGGGCGGGGGAACCTAACCTGGCCCCTCCCCCCAGGAGTCCCTGTGCCAGTCCCACCACGTCCTGGAGGAGGAGGGGGTCCCGGGCAGGGGCCTCCTCCACATCGCCGCTGTGGTCCGCGCACTGCTGGAAAGGCCATAGGGGTGGAGGTAGGGGTGCAGGGCCCCAGTCGCCCACCCCCAGCCAGAACAGAAGACGGCCTGGGCTCTGCCCTCTAACAAGGACTTGGCCTGGGCCAGGCCCACCACGCCACCCCTCTGTCCTGGTGTGGCCATGGGTCTGGGTGGAAGACCCTGCGTGGCTGTTGTGTCCAAGCACAATAAAGAGAAGCCGGAGCCTTCTAGGCTGGCCCTCAAGTGTGAGTGTGTTTGTGGCCAGGGGTGGGCAGGCAGGGGCATCGGGGATCCCTGACGTACCCAATCAGTGCACGCACCCACTCAGGACCCTGCCACCAGGGGGCGCCCGCGGAGTGCCCAATCAGTGCACGCGCCCACTCAGGACCCTGCCACCAGGGGGCGCCCGTGGAGTGCCCAATCAGTGCACGTTCCTGCTCAGGACCCTGCCACCAGGGGGCGCCCGTGGAGTGCCCAATCAGTGCACGCGCCTGCTCAGGACCCTGTCACCAGGGGGCGCCCGCGGAGTTCGGCGGGAGCGAGCGCGCCACGTGGCAGGGAGGCGCGCCGGGCACGGCGACGTGAGGCGTCGGGTGGTGAGCGGTCCGAGCAAGCGTGTTCTGAGGGAGCCCAGTGGGGCCGTGTGGGTGGGTGTTGCGCTCGGCACCGCAGCGTGGACCAGAGCCTTCCCCAGCGGGTGGACACAGCATGTTACCCTGGCCGCGGGACACGGGCAAGGAGGCTGTGCCGGAGCAGACGAGCAGTGACCAGGCAGAGGCCTGCAGCCCCACGGAGGAAGCCTCGAGGGAGTTGCAAAAACCTCCACAGGACAGGTGAGGGCTTGGCTGGGTCTCTCAGGGACATAGGACTGGGGGCTCCTGAGGCCTTTGCCTAGCCTTGTGTTCAATTCGTGTAATGAGACCCTGTACTAAATATAAGAGAGAGATAGAGACAGAGAGACAGGAGAGGAGGAGAAAGAGAGGAGAGGGAGAGAGGAGAGAGGGAGGAGAGAGAGAGAGAGAGAGAGAGAGAGAGAGAGAGAGAGAGAGAGAGAGAAAGAGAAAGAGAGAATATCTGCATGGTCCTGACCCTGCTGGAGAACGGAGATTTCATTGTCCTTGGGTCTCAAGCACCCTGACTCTGTCACTGAAGTATTTGCAAGGGAACAGCAAGTGGAGAGTCCCTTAGTAGATGTGTCTTTCCTTTGCCAGCCCGCAGCCCATGGCCGATAGCACTGCTGGTGCCAGGAGGCAACAGCTGCTGCCCCGATGCCCCTCTGGCCTGGCTCCTGAGCTGTCCCCAGAAACCCCAGGTAGGCTGAGTCTTGCTGTCTTTACCCCCAAGATCCCTTTGCTGCCTCAGAGCCTGTCCTAATAATCAGTTTGAGTGCCCCTCTGGTCCCCAGTCCCTTGTTCTCTCCAGGTGCCTTCCTCAGGAATGCCTCTGTTGTCACCCTGGGATCCTAACTATGGTGTGAGATCTCAGCAGGTATGGGTGAGCAACAGGGACCTCTGGCTCTGGCTTGGGGTGGCAAGATTGGCTCAGGAAGTACTGAGACTCAGTGACCCTTCCTGTCTTCCACAGGCATCCGGCAGTGGGGCAGGTATATCCTTCTCAGGCCGGACACTGTCTCACCCCTCCTTCTGTCCCATCTACGAGGCTTGGGGCAGGGGCCACAGGTACCAGGCCCCTATCCTAGGGCATCAGAATAGGCAGCCGGCACTCAGGGATGCAGGTACCTCTCAGGGGCCCTTTGCATAGGAATGTGATGCACACACATCCCTCAGGCATGGGTGGGGTCCCCAGGCTGCCCCCCTCAAAGGTCCCTCCTCTCCTGACAGACTTTCCCGTGATGTACCTTGAAGATGTCTTTTTCTTGGACCCTCTGCTACCCCCTGGGCAGCGAATTCCCCTGTACCTATCTGAGGTCCCTCAACAGGTAAGAGTTGGTGCCTTCTGGTTCCCCTGGACTTATTGTAGGAACCCTGGGAGGAAACATTTCCCCTCTCTCCTCAGGCGATAAAGCTGCAGCTCCCAGCTCCCATCATGTCGTCCTCAGTCCACCCCTCCCAGCCCAGGAGCTACTGCCTGACCCAGCTCACGGGGCCTGAGCTGATTGCTATCACCAGCCTGCTACAGATGAGCCAGGGGGAGGCCAGACCCGGCTTCTTGGCAGCTCCTCCAAGTCATGCTGGCCCTGTAGAGCCTAGCTCTGACCCTGAGAGCTCTTCAGGAAGCTCTGATCCATCTCCATCTAGAACCTCAGACACCCACTGTCCATAGCACCCCTGGGGCAGAGTGCCCCTCCCACCCCCACCCATTGATAATAAAACTTGTTTTGCTAAAAGACTCCTAATGGCAGGTGAGAGTGCGGCAGGGAGGCAGGGACAGGTGGGTCTCTTCTCCCATTACTTAGGCTGTCTTCCTCTGAAATTCTTGTCAGTCACTGATCACCTGTACTGTGGGGCAGGTACTCCACTGACCTAAGAAGGCCATGACACAAGGCATTTAATGCATGGGAGCGGTGGTCCACAGGCTGGGGCTGAGCCTTTAGGAAGCCAGGCTGGGAGAAGAGAGGATTGTGTGGGCCTATGACTGGCACTCAGAGGAGCAGACTTAAGAGGGAGCACATCACTTTCAGGGTGCACTTGTGATGAGATTGCTCTGTGCTCCCACACCTCTTTTGAAGGCTCAGGATTTAGCCCTGGGGTTGGGTGGGGCTGCTGTACTGTTCATTGGCTCAGAGGAGACCCAAAGACAGAGTCCCTGCAGGCAGGGGTCCTAGTCAATCCAAATGGGAGTCAGTATCTGGCATGGAAAGGGGACCAGACTTTAGCTGAGAATGGCTGGTTAAACGAACTTTTGAGGTGGACAGGAAGTGGGTGAGTCTCAACAGTGTTTCTCTGGGAAGAATTCAATTTCTTAGCTGGGGTTGGTAGTGCATGCCTGTCATGTTAGCACTCTGGGAAGCCAAGGCAAGAGGATCCCAAATTCAAGTCTGCCTGGAGAACTTGTGATTTAGATCTTAACCTCAAAAAGGATTTGGTGAAGGTTCTTAGGTTCAGTCCGTAGTGCCAAAATCTAAGTCGAATTTGTGGGGATACTTCCTCTGGAGGATTTCTTGGACTGCAGTTGGAAGGGACAGAGCAGGTACAGAACAGCATGATGCCTTTGCACATGGGCTAGGGTATCTGAGCCCTGGAGACCCTCAGCTATGAGGCAGTATGAGGGGTAACCATAGTAATCTTTTCCTGGTTCCCTTTCTGTTCTGCCCAGTGCCCAGGTCTTTCCTGTAGCAGGCACCTCCAGAAGGAACTAGAGCTTGGCGTGGGCATAACTGTGTGTGAGTTGGTTTTTGGCTTTTCACCTTCAGAGGAGAGATGAAGTCTAGGTTGATCTAGCTGAGGCTGTTCTCTGGGGCTATGGTCTGACTGTCCTGTTCCTACCAAGTCTGAGCCAGAAGACTGGTCCCATTCTTACCAAGTCTGCACCAGAAGACTGGATGCACATGTCATCCCCAGCTGGCTCAGCCCTGCTGGTCCCAGCAGTTCCCTGACAGCCTGGGTCCAGGCTTCCTGGCTTTGGGCTTGCTGGGAATATGCTGTTAGAAAGCTCATCATGGGCACATATTCAGCACTGCTTCCATCCTGTGTGGCTGGCAGGAGGAAGGTTTGGGGGCGTCATCACTGTACTACATGCTCACCAGTCACTGCCCCCCATGTGCACATGGTCATTCCTGGTGCCCATGGCGATGCCACCCCCACTAATCCAACCCTTTGGGGTACAAAGTGGCTGCCCCTAGCTTTGCCAAGGTTTTGAGGGGTTGCTTGCTCCATTCTCTTACCCTGGTCTCCTGGTTGGGACATGGAGGCCTGGGTCTCAGAGGACTTGGGGATAGGGGTTCTAGAAGTGTTCATCACAGGATCCCCAAGCAGTTGCTCAGCCAGGCCACAGGCACTGCTGCTCCTGAGTCTCTTCGTGGCAGTTAGGATGATCTAGTGGTCACTACCATGTCAGGTGTCTGCAGCCACAGCTCCTCTGGCCTGATGGTGCCCTTCAGGGCACCAAGCAGTGGAGCTCCAGGAAGGCGTCCCTGTGGCCCCAGCAGCACACATCAGGCAGGAACAGGTGCACGGCAAACAGCTGGATGTCACTGGAGGCTCTGCTCTGGGCTCCTGCAGGAGGCTCTGCACCCCTAACCCCGGGTACAGATGGTAGCCACCACTGCCCAGACCTCAGGTATGCCTCAGGCCCTTGGACAAACTACACATCCTAGAACAGAGAAAGGACCCAGGGCTCAGGCTCCTCCTGGCATTGGGACCTGGAGAAAACGGTTTGGCTCACTAGGAGCTCCGGAGCAAGAGGCTGAAGCAACCATCCTGAGAACTGCACTCGTGCAAATGCTTAAAGTATGAACTATGGAATCTGGGAGACTCTCTGGTCCACGGACACCCCTAACCCCACCCCGGCGCTTGCATGCGCTCCCCATGGCTCTGAGGCCAGGGCACACCCCTGTGGCAGAAGCTGTATTACACTTCTTGCTCCGCCTTAGGGCCGCCGCCCACGTAGTGCGTGAGGCGGTCTGGTGGTGCTGGCAGGCGTCCGCGTGCTTGCGAATGGCACCCGCGCCCGCCAGGCTCACACTGTGTCGGGGCCGCGCTGGGCAGCAGCCGCAGGCAAGGAGCTTCTCTCTTAGTAGTCAAGGCACTGTAGAGCGGCAGCGCTGGGACTCGGCTTTCCGCAGGTGGCCATGTAGACCTACGTTGGCCTGGCGGGCAGAGCAGGGGCAGGCAGATGGGGTCTTGAGCTGACACGGACTTTGGGGTGGCCGTAGAGTCACCATGTAGTCAGGCTTCTGTTGGGTGGCTGAGAGAAGGATTAGGCGGGGTCTCTTTGCTTGAGCCGCTGGGAAAGGCCAGCAGAGATGGCCGTTGAGATGGTGGGCCACGGAGGAGAGCAGCCACCGGCAGCCTGTGACCTCTCTAGGTGGCTGGCGTCTGTCCCTCCTACTGATTTGAAGTTTGGGGCAAGGCATCTGTGCACAGTCCTGCGTCCTGTGTCATCGAGGCTCCCAGCACCTCCTAGGCTGACCCAGCCGGTCCCCTCCTTCCCTTCTCCTCCAATCATGCAATGGTCTCCATCCCCTAGAAACCCCGGGGCTTCAGGAGTCTTAAGCCCATCTAGGCTAGGGGCCCAGCGTCCCGGGGACCGAGCCTTCGCCCTAGCAGCGGCGGGCTTCCGCACCCATCAATTGGCCTTTCTGTGTGAGAGAAAGAGGGCTGCCTTCCAGGCAGGTGGAGCGAGTTCGTCAGGTCAATTATTGCAGTCAGTCTGTGGGGGTGGCATTGGCAATAAGAGGGTGACCAGCAGGGTAACCGTTATAGCAGACGGTCCACCTACTGCCATTGCAGGCTTGCAGGCCTGGGTGGCCTGTGTACACTATCCTGCCCAGGTATGACTGTGTGGCCTTTCAGATTTCTTAGGAGCCCTGGCTGCTGAGCAGTGGGCTCATTTCTAAGCCTTAGCGCAGTTTCCCCATGCCTTGGAGTGTGGGAGCTCCGTTGAAATAGGGAAACATGGTCCCTGTTCACCATCCCAAGTCAAGCGGCCACTGCAGGCCCTGTGGAAGACTTGGCCATCTACTGCCCCTCCTCACACCACCACTGCCCCACTGCCAGCCTGGACCAGCCCAAGGGGAGGATCAGGGATTTCCTTGGTGGTCTCTTCTGCCCCTTGCACCCAGAGATGGGGTTGGGGATTGACATTTTTGTACGTCACTTCTGACCCAGGACTGCTAGCACAGTTGTGAGGAGGGGAGTACACACTCCCAGACACACCCCAGTTGAAACGTAGCGCGGCCGGTAGAGGACCTCGGCAGACCTCATGGTCTCATCCCCACAGCAAGGGAGATTCCTGCAGGGGGAGCTGAGGGTCTGGAAAGGAGGCGGAGCTCTGGCTTCTGGTCAATGGCTGTTAGGGCGGGGCTTCCTCCGAAGGTCGACAGGTGTAACGGAGACAAGCTAGGAACCTGGTTCCTTTTCTCCTATTTGTCCAAGGGCAGCCTGAACAGGAGAGGGCAGGACTTTCTGAGGAATGGCTCAGGACCTGGAATCCTGGCAAAGCCAGCGTTGTGTGAGGAGCTAGAATCCTTAGACAGGCATCTTTTCTTCCTGCCTTTCCATCGTGGTTAGGGTAGTACTAAGGATTAAATCCAGGGTCTTCGCAACAAGCTACATTCCAGCCCTTTTAAAATTTGAGACGGGCGCATTAAGTTGCTAGTCCATGCTTCAACTTTGACCCTCCTGCATCAGCCTCCCACACTTGGTTGGCTCTTTTATTTATTTTCTTGTTTCAGAACCTTTGTTTATTCACTCATTTTTATGGCCAGCTCAGCCCGCCCCGAGGGCAGGGCTGGCGCAGCATGTGGTGCCGGGGATCGAACTGTGGTCCCTGAAGTCGCCCAAGCTTTCCCAAGCAGGTGCTTTAGACCACTGAGCCATCCCGCTAGGCCCCCACTTTTCTTTTTATAAAATTTTTTATTTTTCTTGTTTCAGAACTTTTATTTATTTTTATGGCCCACTCAGCCTGCCCTGAGGGCAGGGCTGGCGCAGCATGTGGTGCCCGGGATCGAACCTTGGTCCCTGCAGCCCCCTAAGCTTTCCTAAGCAGGTGCTTTAGACCACTGAGCCATCCCGCCGGGCCCTGTTGAACATCTTTTCAAAGGCCATGTAGAGCCAGATTTAGGGCACTAGTTAGCATCAAAAGGATGGGTGTCTGTGGATCCCGAAACAGCCACCAAACAGGACATTCATCGTCATAGCCCCCAGCACGGCCAGAGGGTCTGATGTGGACACCAAATTGCAAGGTGGCAGGGTCACAAAAGATGTCTGCATCTCTTTCCCTTCCCAGCCCTGCTGCCACCTCAGCAAGCAGAACATACCCACGGCCCATGTGTGCTCCCCAGGCTTGATTTGCGCCAACCCAAGGTGGGTCTCTTCATAGCTTCTCCGTCCTGCCTCCCTTAACCAGGTCATCTTGCAACATGTGTTCTTCAGAAATAACAGCTGCTGTCACAGGCAGCTGCACAGCACCCCATGTCACTGAGTGCCGGGGTGCTAGGTGAAGATGAAAGTGGGAAGCAGCAGCAGTCCATGTGCCTGAAGTGTAGACAAGCAGCAGTCAGGGTGGGTCGGTGGTAGTGATGGTAATTGGTGCCAGGTTATTTGGCCTGCTGGGTGTCAGGAATCAAACTGGCTTATATCAGTTGCCACAGCAACAAGAGTGCCCTTGGCCTTACCCAGACAAGATTTATTATCCTCGGTAGCCCTGGTAACTGGAGTTGCTCCCCAGAGACAGGAAATGCAGAACCTCAGCTCTGCTAGGAGTGCCCCTCCCACCTTGAGGCTACACCCTGGTCAGATATAGGGCACAACATTGCACATCCCTTTGGAAGGATCCTCAAACCAGGGGACAGTGGCACTGGGACACTGCTCTACAACATGAGGCCTTGCCTTTCTGTGGAGACCTCAGGACAAAGCCAGAGATTTAGCCCTGTGCTCTCCTGGGCACCATCATGGTGTTGTCCAGGGGCACATGCTAAGGAGGAGTTGGCTAGATTCGAGTAGAGTGGAGCGAGTCACTCACTCCAGCCTCATAGTGCAAGCCTGCATCCAGTCAGACCTCACGGGAGGGGACACAGCCTCAGCAGCTGGACATTTCCCATCCTGCTGGAGACTTCCATCCTTTGTCCTTGGCCTAGAAAAGAGGCTTGATGGAAGGGTTCTGGGCCTGCCCATCCCAGGGAAGGCAGCTGCAGCCCTGGTCTCAGCCTGGGCCCAAAACTTTTGGTTTTTCTGCTGTGGGCCGAAGGGTAAGCCCCTAACACTTCTCTCACTGGTTGTTCAGTGCTAACCAGAGTCCACAGCAGACAGGACTGGGGGTGGGGGAGGCAGACTGTGAGTCCCCACGGCCAGCAGCCAGGAAGGGACCGCAGGGAGACACATCGATGTGATGTGACAAGGAGTTGGAAAACTAAAATAATGACACGACAGTGGTAACCAAGAATGGCAGACAAGAGTACTGGAAGAAGAGGACAGAGAATGTGGACAACCTAGAGAACAAGACACCCCACGGGGAAGGGGAAAGGGAAAGTGTGTGTGTGTGTGTGGGCGGGGAGCTGGCCAAGTGAGAAGCCAGACAAGGTCTTTCCAGAAAACCGTGCAATGCACATCAGCAGGCAGAGCCAGTGCGTTTCTCTGCTGTTCTCTGTGGGAGACCCACAGAAGTCCCAAGAATGAGCAGCCAAAGGCCGAGTTCCTGAGCCGTGATGGTAGGAGAAAGATCTCTCAGCCTTGGGCTCCACAGCGTGTACTTCCCCAGCTCCGGTTTTATGGTGGCACAAACAGCCTAGATAGCAGGCTGTTGACACAACAGCCTCTAGTGGCAGAATGTGGGGGAATGGCTTTCCCCTGGGTACCATGCCCAGCTCCATGGCACTTGGCTCCTCTGCCCAACCCAGATAGGAATCACCCCCCTCTCTGTATCTTCTGAACCCCAACTCCTACAGGGGATCTTTGTCCCGCTCCTCTCCATTGCTAACAGGGATGCCAGTTCTGATGGGAGCTGGCTGTGTCTCCAGGGGCAGGTCCTCTTGTGGCAGCCCAGGCAGGCTGGATGGGTGGCGCCCAGGAAATGTTCAACCCTGCTGACTCTTGGCTCCCAGACCAGCCCAAAGCAACACAAGAACCACTTTCTTTTTCTTTCAAATGCAATTCTTTTCCAACATTGCCTGCAAACAAAGCTTTGGTACAGAGATTTGGGAGCAGGGGAGGCACATGGGAAAAAAAAAAAAAAAACCCAGCCAATTGCACAAAGCCTTTCCCTGGAAGAGCCCAGGTTGTGGAGTGGTCAGAACATGAGGCTGGCCCCCCATCTCCTGGAATCTGGCTTTGATGGTCCAGGCACAGATGGGGTTCATCCCATTCCCTTTAAAGGGCAAGGGAGATGGGCTGGGGGTGGCATGTATATACCTATGTATGTGCATATATATATATATTTCTATAATAGGCTATATTAGAAAATTCTCTCTATAAATATAAAACACTGGTATCCAAACATGACACTGACAGGTAACTAAAGTGCTTGACAGGAGTCAGGCATATATATGAATGTAGGTAAAACTATGCAATCTTGACTGCCAGGATGGGGGCTCTGGGGAAGCAGAACAAGAAGGCAGAGAAAAGCAGGTGCCACCCAGGGTGGAATGGAGGCCTCCTCAGCCCCAGGGCTCTGGTTAAGGTCCCAATCAACTGGAAGGGGAGGTCGTGTCCTTTTCCTGGGGACAGTTGGTCAGTGACAGCCATACCTTCCTCTGCCCCTGGATGGGCCGGAACTGACAGGCCCAAGGGCAGGAGAGGTCATGTGCACAATTGAACGTTTGAAAAACACACTGGTCCTCTGGGCCAGCCCTACCTTCCTGGACCCCCTGGCAGGGGTGGCCTGAGGAGGAAGGAGGGAGGAGGCCCCTGGGCCACTGCCCCAAGCTGTGATTCTTCCGGAAGCCCCCAGCAAAGCATTAGCACCTCCACCATCAGCAGCCTGCTTACAACCAGGTTCAGTCTAGTCTCAGACTCACAGATGTGCCCAAGGTAAGGAGAAGGGTACCAGAACTTTAGGGAGCAGAGGGCCCCCAGAGGAGAAGGGGAATACCGCCCCCCCGGTCACAGTGCTACAAGAACGGGTTAGTAGTTGGAGGTTTGGACGCAAATGGGCTTGGTGAGGATCCAGTCTGGAAAGAAAAGAACATGAAGTTATTTGATGAGGGAAGAACAGCTGGAAAATAGGAAAATGCATTTCACAGTCCCCTTATCAGATCCACCATGTGGAGGGAGAGGAGAGTGCATGGGGGCAATGGGGGCAATGTGGACAACGGCAGGGCCAGTCTGGGACCCCATTCCTGGCTTGGCCTGAGTCCCATCCCAGTACCCTTGTCCTGGAAGGATTCTGTCCTCAGCCCACACAGGACACTCACCATGAAGGGGTTGGTAGAGATCCCAGCTGGTTGGCTGAGTGGCCTCTGCACCAGCCTGGTGGGTCCCAAGTCCCCAAAGGAAGAGCCTGGGAAGCAAAAATCAGTGCGCAGCTGATATGGCCAAACTGCCACCAAGCCAAGGCTCTGCTGTACGCTGGACACAGGCACTTGCTATATCCTAGAGCAACAGCCAGAGGGAGTCCTCCGAAATTCTGGCATAAAGGCAGAGGGCAGCTGGCTGGGCGACACAGGCGGGCCCGCTGCTCCCCCTACTGGTCAGAGACGGAACTAGCTCGGAGGCGAGCAGGAGCACAGGGCCTGGGGCGGCCCTCCCCATCCACGGGTTCTGCATCCTCACATTCAACTAAGGGCAGGTTGAGAGTCGCTCTTTCCCTGGGCCTGCACTAAAGGTGCGTGGACCTTCACTCCTCGCCATCCGACCTTTGACAATACAGTGTGACAGCAATTTATTTATTTTTTATTTTTTTGTCTTTTTTTGGAGACAGGGTCTCGCCATGCAGTTGAGGCTGGCCTTGAGCTCACTTTTGTAGCCCAGGCTGGTCTCGAATTTGCACCGATCCTCCTGCCTCAGCCTCCAGAGTGCTGGGATTACAGGCGTGAGCCACCACGCCCAGCTGTGACAGCAATTTAACTAAGTTTATATTGCATTAAGCATTGCCAGTCACTCAGGGATGCTTTAAGGAAAGGAAGATGTGCTTAGGTCCTGTGCAAATACCATGCATGCCATTTTATACAAGGGATTTGAGCCTCCACAGCTCTGGAGCCAGTTTCCTAGGATATTGGTCTGTCCACGTGGAGGGGAACAGGACTCAGAGAAACCCTTACCATTCTGCTGTGGCGTCAGTGAGGTCTGTGGAGGGAACAGCGGTGAGGGGAAGGTGCTGGCAAAAGCCCCAGAGGGTGGCACTGGCTGGGCAAAGCCAGGCGTGGCACTGTTCATTCCAAAGCCAGGCCCTGTGGGGTGACACGAGGCTGAGGCAAACTTTTTTTCGTTTTTGCAGGATCGGGGTTCCAACTCACGAGCTTGCCCTTGCCAGGGAGGCACTTGTGCCACGGAGCCGTCTGCCCGGCCCCCACCGTAACAAACTTCTGTGGGGGCCAAGAATGGGTTTGCCTGCATCCCCTCCTCAGAAGAGGCCCCAGTGGAAGGACCCTGAGTGAGTAGGGGACCACTTGAACCTACGAAGCCTGCCAATCTGCCTGTGGCACCATGGGCAGTGGCCATCATAAACATGGGCACCACACAGAACCTAGGCAGCTCTCCTTGTCCCTAGTAAACTGTATATACGATGGCACTTTACCACTCAGCCTCAGCTTTCGCCTCTATAAGGGGCACAGTATGTGTCTCCTAAAAAAAACAAGCTCCATCGATGCCTCTCCTTGGCCTCAGGATTTTAAGGACATAGAAGCAGAGACTGCAGAGAGTGGCAAGGGCCAGGTTGTAATTTCGCAATGGTCTGGAAATTGAGGCATATGTAGGCAGGGGCTGAAGACAGAGACACCTTGCCACCTTGCCATTATCACATGAAACAACGTGAAAACAACATTCAGACCAGGACTTATACTTTTTTTTTTTTTAACTTTTCACTTTTAAAAATTATTAGGGAAGGGTCTACAGGATGTTCAGGGTCTCACCACCAGATAGGACTCACAGC
>PVJA010013291.1:0-49905 GCA_004027025.1 Myocastor coypus | reverse complement strand
AGGGAGGGAGGAGGAAGGGAGGAGGGAGGGGGAGGAGAGCAGCAGGGGGCAAGGGACGAATCTGCCCAGAGAGCCTCCTTTCCAAGCCCGGTGTCTTTACATTTTATCTGTGCCTATGTGGCTGCCCAACTGCCGTTGCTGAAGTCACTGAGTTGGTGCACTCTACAACCAGAACACCCAGGCTCTGGAGAGAAGACTGTCAAATATTCAGGAATTTTGCGAGCCCCTGGTGGTTCGAAATTGGCAACAGTGGGAGAATTTTTGCACCATGGAAATCAGTGAAGTCCACAGTACAGGGTTAGGTTGTTATGGTTTATTTTTCAGTTGGTCTTCCCCCAGAGGGCTGCCTTCTCTCTGCCACCCTGTGCCTTCCAACTCTACTGACGATTCTGCTTCCTGCCCACCTGCTCTGCACACAGATCTATGTATGTGCAGTTGCAGACGGGCTTCCCTGGGTACTGCATTACTGATTTCTGCTGCTAGTCTATTAAATGCTTAAATTTTTTTCTCCTTTTTAATTTTCTGTAACTTTTCTGACCAATTCTCCATATTTATAACTGGTAATCTAAATGTCTTGCTTACTATTCTTCTCTCATTGCTGGGACAAAATACCTCACACCCAAAACTAAGGGAGGAAAGGCTTATTTAGCTCCCAGTTTGTGGAGGTTTCAGTCCATACTCAGCTGTTCCAAGGCAGAGGGGCACAGGGCAGAGGGCAGCAGTGCATGGCAGAGGAAAACGCAAAACGGAGCAAAAATGGAGGAGCAGCAGCCCCAGCGGAGGGGAGATGGAGGGGAGGCTCTCTCCCCTCCTCCTATGGGTCCAGGCTCTCCATGGGTGTAGCACTCACGCCCAGAAGTCCAGCGCTGGATCATGAATCCATCATAAACAGAAGCCTACCCCAGTAGCAGCATGAGGCTTTGGGGGGACACCTAAACACAAACTGTAACAGTGAATAACTAATTTGAGGACAACGATATACAATAGAATAACCATTGTTGAAATTCCGAATCATTTCTAATGTCTTTTTACTATTTTTATTCTCGTTATTTTAACATTTTTTTTCTTGTTTCAGAATTTTTGTTTGTTTGTTTGTTTATTTTTATGGCCGGCTCAGCCTGCCCTGAGTGCAGGGCTGGCACAGCATGTGGTGCCGGGGATTGAACCGTAGTCCCTACAGCCACTCAAGCTTTCCTAAGCATGCGTTTTAGACCACTGAGCAATCCTGCCCAGCCCTATTTTTATTCTCTTTAAAAATTCGCACGCCTGTAATCCCAGCACTCGAGAGGCTGAGGCAGGAGGATCGGTTCGAGTTTGAGACCAACCTGGGCTACAAAAGTGAGCTCAAGGCCAGCCTGAACTGCATAGCGAGACCCTGTCTCAAAAAGACAATAAATAAATAAACAAACAAATAAATAAATAAACAAATAGATAGATAAATAAATAAATAAAATAAAATAAAAATTAAAGGCAGCACTTTTTAAAAAAGCTGACCATTGAAAAAGAAAAGCTTCTTGCCAAGATTAAGGCAGCTGCTCTCTAATGTCTGCGTTGCCTTAGCCAGTAGATCTGCAGTCTTTCTAGGAACCAAGGGCTCTTCTCTGCTGCTCCTCAGTGAGCTCTTAGCACCTGCATGCCAAGTGGAAAGGCAACCCTCACCTCAGTGGAGGGGCCACATCAGCTGTGCCCGAGGCCTGCCTGTCTCAAGTCATTCAGGCCCCATACGAAGTGGATGGCAAAAGTGTCTTGGAACCAAAAGACACAGAAAGAGCACAGCTCTACTTTCCTCGCCATCTGTGGAAAATGCCGAGCCCTGCCATGTTCGGTGGTGGCTGTGGTACTCAGGCCAGGTGCTGCCCCCGTAGGGCCTGTCTGTCCTGCAAGAGCATGCTGCCGCCAGTCCACCCGGCAGAAGCCAGGCAAGCCCAGTAACTCGCCAGCCTGCCCTGGAGGTGACAGTGAATGACCTTCACCAGTGTGTCTTCAGCCACTTCACTCCCTGTTCCCTCCTGCATTCTTGACACGGAGCCAAGCCACCCGCCCGAGTTTCTAATGGTCCCTCATCACAGCCTCGGAAATTTCCCACTGACCGGAACGCGTACAAACATAGACAGGCAAAGAGAAATGAATACCGATCAAACTCCTTTTCCAGGCAAAATATGTAGTCCCCAGGAACAGGTTAGACCTGTTGAAAATGCTCGCAAACTGGTCATTTGTGAGTCATGAGTACACAGCCCTAAGTGTGGGCCGGGCTTGGGGTTAATTGTGAGCTCTGGCTGGCTGCCTAGATAATTGGCTCAGTTTGGTTATGAAGGCCATTGAGTGATGATCTGAGGTCACTGGCTGACTCAGACTGCAAGGGCCAGCAAGACTGAGAGAAAAGCCACTGGCCAAACTAACTGCTGAAAAGAGCAGCTCAAGACAACATGGGAAATGGAACCTACACAAATTTGAAGAGAGCACTTAGCTCAGAGACACAGGAAATCACTGATATTTGAATATTTTAAACTTTAATGGAAATCCTAATTTTGCATAGTCTAGCCTAACAATACGTCCCTCTGAGTTTCAGGTAGTCACTAGTCTAACATCTCAGCTGAGCTTGCTCGCTTGAGCTGCGGGGAGGAGGGAAACACTGCCCATCGGTAAAGGAAAGGAACGCATGGTCTCTCGTCTCTTTTCCTGTAGTTCTGGGGTGTTCTTCTCAAGTACAGCTGATTGGAAAGAGCTCTGGCTTAAGACTCAGGAGACCTGTACTTTAGCCCCGACTGACTTGCTCTACGGCCTTCAATGATCATTTCCCCTGGGAGTCTCATTCTTTTCTACTGAAGCAATGTTATAAACATTCCTGTGGCACCAAAATGAGCTGATGGATGTGAGCATGGCTCTTTAAGGTGCAAATTACTACACAGATAATTTACAAAGGCTACACCCATTCTATGTACCAACCCCTATTGATATGGGAGCCTGTGCACTCCCTCAGGAGAGAGTAAACTTTGAACGCAATTGTAACTGATTACCCCTTTGTTCCAGTGTCATTTCTGATAGCAAACAATGCCAAAACAGTAACAAATTGCCAATGAATCCGCCATTAGTCAACAGAGTATAAAAGATTTGATAAATAGGGAGAAAAACACGCTGGCTGGAGCAGGAAATCTGTGTTATTGACAGCAGCAAATTACAGCTCTTTGAAAAGATGGTGTCTCGGTTCTCAGAGATTATTTGCATTGTCGCTGCGCCATAAGAAAGCCCCAGGAGCTTAAAGGCCATGACTGTGAGCTGAACAGGCTGGCATCCCAGCTCAGAGCGCCTCCTGGTCCATCATTTGTGTGACACGGCTGGGCAGCTGCCTGGGTGTGGACCCTGCCTGTTCCCGAACAGTTGATCAGGCCAGAATGGGGAGGTGACACTGCTCACACCGAGTTCCAATGGCAGAGGGGTGAGGTGGGTGAACGGGTTTGAGAACACAGGAGCACAAAGGTCACACAGGCTCCTTCGGTGCCCTGTGCCCTGATCCTCCTCCTCGCTGCATGGCAGCTGCCTCATGTCTTCCTTCTGTGCGGGTGACAGCCCGGGCAGATGCCTCCCTCTCCAGCCGCTGCCAGCCGCACTCCGCTGGCAGCTGTTGCTGCCGCCCTGGGAGAGCAGCGTGACCCTGGCACCAGAGTAAGCAGGACACATCTGCAGAGCGTCCCCTGTGCCTGGCTTCATGCCTGTGGGCTCTGTGCCCTGCTGTCCAGGAGGTGGCCAGCTGGTGCCACTTAACTCGGCCTCTCTTGCACCAGGAGGGAGCGGGAGCTTTGATTCTTCACCTCCAAGATGCTGTGCTCCACCGTAAGCAACGTGGTGTTTTCCAGATATGTACTTGGCTTGGGGGATATCTTCAAATTTCCATTGATGACTGTTCCAAAGTTTAAATGGGTCAGCCCTCAGCTATGAAGAATAAGAAGTGTTATGTTAAAAACCAAGAACGCCAAATCTACAGGAGCATAATGCTGATGAGATGAGCCAGTTATGAAGTGACAGGGGCCCGGCAGGACGGCTCAGCGGTCTAAAGCACCTGCTTAGGAAAGCTTAGGTGGCTGCAGGGACCGCGGTTCGATCCCCGGCATCACATGCTGCACCAGCCCTGCCCTCAGGGCAGGCTGAGCCGGCCATAAAAATAAATAAATAAACAAAAGTTCTGAAACAAGAAAAAAAATTAAAAATAAAAAATTCTTTTAAAAAAATGAAGTGACAAGCACAGAGGTGACACGATGCCTTGGTCCAGATAAGTTAGCCACAAACACAGAAAGGAGAACGGGGGCTGGGGAAGGAGGAACGGCCACCCGTGTTTCGTGGGCGCTGTACAGGCTTTCAGTTTTGCGAGATAAAAGCATCCTGGGCATGGCAGTGTGCATGTGCACTACTGACCTTACCTAAGCTAAAAGTAATGAATTCATGGGGCTGCACATCGGAGAGTAGGGCCTGAGAAAACACCATGCCACGAGGAATATCCAAGAGCACCCAAAACGACGTCTACTTTTTCCAATTTTTAGATAATTTAGTTGGAAATTGTCTCCCTGAAAGCAGATACTATTACCCATTGTGCCTAGAAAACAATTTTCGAAACACAAAGCTCCAGAAGAGGTAAGTAGCAATATTAGCTAACAATATTCAGGTGAAAAAAAAATAATAAACTGATCTCTCTCAGTTGCTTCTTTTCATCAAAAGGTTTTGCAGAAATTCAATCCCATTGGTTATTTGATTTGTAACAGGATTTTCTTCTCCATTCATGGAAAGCGTAAAGGTTAACCTGGTTTTCCATCTAGCTGTGCCTCCCTCCGAATTAAAATTACAGTTCTCCTCAGTGCTGGGCCAAGTCTTTCGTCTCCATTTTGACCAAAAAGGAAACCAGGATCCTGAGCATTCCTCAGAGTGGGTGTTGAAAAGAATTTCCCCTGCCCCTGGGAGCTTCCCAAGGAGAAGCCCTCTTCCACAGCTGAGTAACCATAGTGCCACGTGACTAAGCAACAGGGGCTCTTTTATTTTCTTCCACATGGAAAGAAATCTGCTACAGCGAATGGAGATGGACACCAGCATGTGACTCAGGATTCCAAAGCGAACTCTGAACCTTTGATATTCTAAGCTCTTAGAACCTCCTCTAAAAATAAATCTCTTCAGAGGTTGACAGGACTTCCTTGGTTAGGTCCTTACTCCAAGAAATAAGCCAAAATGTTCACACAGGTGTCTTGTTTCTGCTCTAAGTGCCTCAAACCCATGGTTCCTCGCAGAATTTATCCTTCCCCAACACCCACTCACAGTCACAAGTGAAGTTCGTCACTCCTCCTAAGTAGCTAGTGTGGAGAAGGTTGTCTCATGTGGACAAGAGGCCGCCACCATGGGCAGGGAGTCTTGCGGGGTGGGCATCTCTCAGCCGTGTTTCTCTCTTGTCCCCTCTGCTATCCTCCTGGATTTCCAGGTCCCGCACCTCCAGGCGTCCTCACTCCACACCGTCTTCATGCTCTGTTTCTACCTCACTTGGCTGGGAATCCTTGTCTCTATCTTGACCTGGGTCTTCCTCAGACACCGCCCTCGCCACGTCTCTGGGAAGCTCTGGAGTTGCCCCCAGCCTCGTCCCTCATTCTGTGAACTCAAAACTGACAAGAGACAGGATAGAAAACATGCATGAGAAAAAGAAGAAAACACGATGACGATGCCCCCCCCCCACCGTCAGAGCTCACTGTGCACAAATGCAGCAGAAACAGTCCTAAAGAACGAGTGCTGACACCCAGCTACTACCGACAGCTGGGCTTTTGTCCTGCCACTTATCCCGCAATCCTGGGCTTATTAGAGGGCCTTCTTGGCCTATGTCGCTAGCACTCCACCAACAGTAGCACAGAGGAGGCAGGTGATAAACATTTGCTGAATGAGTGAGCACATTCAGGCGCCCACTGAGGGCCACAGCCCTGGGGGTGACCCTGTTGGTCATGACTATTGTCACAGGAGAAAACTCGGCTTTTCTCTTGAAAAGTCACAACTCAGGACTCAGGGGTCCAGACCCTCCCACTAGGGCAAAGCTGCATTCTTCCCGCTTCCTACACAGGAGGCGGGGAGCCTGAACGGAGCTGTACGGCTACCTCTCCCATAGGCAGAGCAAGTGCTGACCTCCCCCCCCTTCCCCATCCCCCAGTCCTCCTTCTGGGGCAGCAATCAGTCATGTTGGTGCCTGGCATTTTCTAGAAGGTCATGCGTACACTGTGCTAAATAAAGTGGATTGGTTTTAAAGTGAGGTTGTTCTCCAAGCATAGAAGCAGATTCCCGGGTACTTGTGCTGAGCCTAATTAATGAAGTGCTCTTTGGACCAAACTCTCCAATGGAATGAGATCATCAAATGCCAGAGTGGGCCATTCTGAGCCAACATGGATGGTTTTCACCCAGTGTCAGATAAAGAACCACGATGCTCAAAGCCCTCTGCATCAGGACATATTGGTATATAGGTTGGGGTGGTAAGAAATATGAGTCAAAGCACCATTTCTAATTTCCCTTTTCTTTCAATCGTTATCACTTATTTTACAAAAACACCATAGGCCTCCAGGGTGGCACCTTTGAGGCAGCATTCCCTGCCATCCTCGGCAACAACCACTTCAATAGAACTAGGAATCTGCAAAGCGCCTTTCCAGGAAGGGGACCGGGCATGAGGCTGGGCGGCTCAGATGCGGCTGGAGAAATGAGATGGCTTCTCGTCAGCTGTCACTAACGGAACGAGAGGGGGAGGCCAAAGGCTAGGACACGTCGCTCTGCCCCCCTGGTGAGAGCATCTGGGAGTCACCCACCCCTCTAGAGAAGGCACGGAGAACACGTAAGCCTTATCATAAGCTCCTTCTCACACAGTGTTTGGCTTAACCTGTTGACGGTGACTCTTGGAAACAGTTTCAGCGACCTTGAGCCCAAGCAGCAATGCTGTGTGTAAACTGACCGGTCAGCAGTGCGCAACTCGTGGCCTGTCCTCGGGGCTCAAATGCTCCATGTACTCTATGTGCTCTTTGCCTGAGTGAGACAACTAGTCCACAAGCGCTGTTGGGACCCAGAACTCCACCGCAAATTCCACAGTGCCGTCCGGCAGTGAGTCACAGAGGATGGCCTCCCTGGACGTGGGGAGTGACCTTGCCTTTGTCTTCTAGGGACAGTGTTGGCTGCCTGGCACATAGTGTCACCATAGGGATCTGCCTGCAGGCATGACAAAGGCCCACTGCTTCTGCTTTGAATCTTGTTGGGCCTGGAAGCTGCCCCCCCCCTTCTTCTCCTACACCATGGCTGAAGCCACTTTCCACATAGCTACTCCTAGCATTCTGCCGCTGGGAGTGCCAGATGAACTAGCCGTGGGCACAGGTCACCCCTCACACCCCTCCCTCACCGAGGCCTGTGGGTGAGGCCCCCTCCCACTGAGAGGCACCTTTTTATTTTTAAGCCATACCACAAGACTCATACAGTCACCAAAGCAGTGAAGAGGCATGGAGAGGATCTTCCTTCACCACGGATCCTGAGCACTGAGCTGCCCTCAGCGAGCCTAGTGGTCTACGCAGCCCAGGTCGGACCACTCAGTTCCTAACCCATTGCTGCCCATGCAGTGCATTTCTCAGCTCTGTGCCTCCTCCACCTAAGTATTCCCAGAAAAGCTCTCACTTCAGAGGCCAGATCCTGTCCTTTGCCTTGCTATTGGAGAAGCCAGAGCTAGAGAGCCCACAGTGTAAAGCTGACTCTGCCCTGGCGGGGCATTTTAGACAGCAGCCCAAGTGTCTGGCCCCAGTGGTGCCATGCAGTGCTCAGACGCGCTGTAAAAGCACCTGCCACGGTGCCCACTTCCGCTTCACCATGTTGACCACTTGCTGTCTGGTCTCAGGTCTCTCTGGACCCTTTGCCTTGCCACCTCTTCTCAGGCTCCCTTGCTCAGTGGCTCCCTGGTACCTATCAGCTCCGTCTCCTGTCAGAAGACCTGGTCTGGTTCTCATTTCTACCCAGGGCCTCCACTTCTGGGCTCTGAGTAGTACCAGGGTCCCTAATCCTGAAGCTGGGGGAGGCATCCTGTTTTGTAATCAATTCCCTGTATTAAAGTTCCTTTTTCAAAAGCATTTTTTAAAAATTTTATTTCATTTTATTTAAACCTTATTTATTTATTTGTGTTATGGCCGGCTCAGCCTGCCCTTGGAGGTGGGGCTGGCACAGCGTGTGGTGCCAGGGATGAGTTGCGGTCCCTGGGTCTGCCTGAACTTTCCTAGACAGGCACTTTAGACTGCTGAACCACCTCTCTGGCCCTGAAAAGCATCTTGAAGGACTTCTGGCTCCTGACTGAACCATGGGAGATGGGGTGAATCCTGTCCATCCTAGATCTCACAGCTCCTAAGAGCACTTTCCACGTGGACCCTTCCCCCTGAGCTTCCTGTTCCCTAAAAATCCACCTCCTCCGCAGCTGACTGGTTCCTTCCACCACCAACACCCCACCCTGCTGCCTTCACGGCCTGGAGAGGCCTTGTGCATGTCTGCCAGCATACAGCAATGCACTCTGGCTGGACAGACTTATCTGCCAAGGCCAGGTATGCAGCAAAGGAGCAGCAACTTCATGCACTTCCTGTGGGCAAGGACCCTCTGTGCTTCAGTACAGTAGGACATACCTTCCTTAATATTTGCAAGGATTTGGGGTGGCGCCATAACTGGTCTAGGCATATTGTTACTCCACCTGCTTCTTTCTTAGAAATATCCCTTTTGATCATAGAAGGAGACAATTAACTACTTAATAACATCCTATCAAGTGGCGACCTATGGCCATAAACTTCATGTCTTTGACACAGTCTCCAACTTTCTACCAGCTGCCTTCAAAGCACAGATGGGGAACAGATCGAAAGCTGCCTAGCCCCCAGGGACCAGGAAACTGAGGTCTTGCCTTCCTGACTCCTGGTTTGACCCAGACTGAGGGTGAGCCAAAATATCTTGGCATTGTGAATAAGAGAATATCGCTAAGTGGACCTCAGAGGAGACTATTCAGAAATTCATTACGTTTGAGGGCTGTTTTTTCAAGGAGCTACGCTACGAACCACAGCCCACGCACCACACTCATGGCCCACACCTGTGGGAAGGGCGGGTTCTGGGCTCTGCCCCTTCATTCCGTGGCTTCAGAGAAAGACACTGAAGACACCGACCCCGATGGACATTTTGGCCATCAAATTCTCATCCTTTGTCATCTTTCCTTGAATACAAGTTTTCTCAAAATAAAGTCATTAAATGATTAGACTAGAGACAAAAACAATCTAGAAGAAAGAAACCTTAAACGCTAACAAAATTTGCAATAGTCTCTTAGCACCGCCAAAACAAAATCCCACACATAGAGTGGCTTAAACAATGGGAATTTATTTTCCTATTCGGAGGGCTGAAAGTCTGATGCTCAAGTGTCAGGAGGGCGAGGAAGGGAGGCTCTCGCCCACGATGCGCTCCTGTGGCTGCTGAGCGTCTTCGGCATTCCCTGGCTCAGAGACACTTCCCCCTTATCGCCGTTTCATCTTCACACAGCGTTCTCCCCGTGTGCAAGTCCATGTCCAAATCCCCTCCCTTTCCAAGGACATCAGTCACATTGGGTTAGGCCCCACCCTCCTTGGTATGACCTCATACCTAATTCCATTTACAGCTAGCTCATTTCCAAATAAGGTCACATTCGGTATTACGGGTTAGAACATCAAAATGTAATTAACTGCTTGACCCTCCAAGATGCATGCCCTTATCTCAGGCAAAATATTTCATCCCAACCCAACATCCCCAGTTTCACCATCAACTCTAGATCCAAAATAATCATCCAATAATTCTTTAAATTAGATACAGACAAGACAGGATATGAGTCACCCCTGGGCAAAATTCCTCTCCATCTATGAACCTGTGATACTAGAGAAACTATCTGCTTCCAGAGTGGGAATAGCCAGCCTGTATCTGCCCCTGTGGACTGTCTCCTCACTTCAAAAGGGAGAATTTTGATGGCAAAAGGGTCCTGAGTCTGGAGCAAGTCTGAAACCTAACAGGATACGCTTTGTTCAGTGTTAGAACTTGAGAATAATTCTCACTAACTCCATGCTCTGAGGTTGATCTCCGTATAGGAAATGCCCTTTCCCTCAGTTAAGGCCTGGGGAAGGATGCTCAAGCGGCAGCTATGCAGACTTCATGTGTACGGCTTTGCAAATGTAGCAAATGATTCTGCCCTCAGCAACCCCACCGTGGACCTGAGACTCACGCTCAGCACAAGCATCACGCAGGCAATAGACGCACCTGGTCCGTCATCGGCCGATGTCACCCTCATCAGACCCGTCAGCAAAACCAGCAACAGTTGAGACTTTTCAAAGCACTATTAGATGCAGGCTTGGCCAAGCCTCAGGCACTCAATATGGGACCAATACTTTCCAGGCTCTGCTAAACAACTCTTTCAACTTCAGCCCCAGAATCAGAGCAGAAAGCCCTGTCCTCTTGAGGGGCAGATGGTTAATCAAATGGCATGAAGGAGAAGCTGTGTTCTGCTGCTTAAATCCATATGCAGAGACCTGGGGCCTCTTTGGGGTGAAAGGAGTGGATTTACTCTTGTCAAAACACAAGAGGGATGAACCCAGAGGACAGCACCCCGACTGAAAGACAAGCGCTACGTGACCTCACGCACACAGGGAGGCACAAGCCGTGTTGGCCAAAGGACATGACGCTTCAGTTCAGTTTCAGGTATCTACTATACAGTGTGTTGGTGATAGTTCGTAATTATGTGTTCATGTTTAAAAATTTAAAGAAAGATTTTAAATGTCCTTGCTACAAAAAAGTAGGAGATGACAGATATGCAAATTCACTAGATTTCATCATTTCATAATGTATCACAAGGATAACACCAAGCTATTGTGGATTCGACTGGAGATTAGCGCCACAAAGCACACACATTCTGTGCTTTCCAAGTGCACATAAAAGTTATGTTTGTGCTACACTATACTTTAATGAGCACATAATAGCATTATGACTAAAGTGTGCATACTTTAATTTTTTATTTTAAAGAGAAAAAATAATATAAAGAAGGATGCAAAATTTCAAAACAAGATAGGAGAGTAATAATTATTGAACATTGTTATCTTCCAAGTACTTGCTCAGATTACAAGATATAGGCATGAGGGGCTGGGGAGATAGCTCAGTGGAATAAGTACTTGTCTAGCAAGCACAAAGTCCTGAGTTCAATCCATGGTACCACCAAAAGAAAAAAGATGTAGGCAAGAAAAATTGATGAAACAATATAAGTATGAACTGATACTGATTTCTTCTCTTTTCAATGAACTGATAGAAATGAGTAGTGCAAATATATATATGTATATATATACATATATATATACATATATATATATTCTTCATTTAGGACAGGGTCTACCAGCTCTCACTACATAGATTGGCTTCGTAGTGATTTTCCTGTTTTAAGCCTCCCCAAATGCTAGAATAACAGGCACGCACCACCACACCCAGTCTCAATGACCACCTCAGCGCACCCCACGGGCAGGGCTGGCATGGCACAACAGTAGTACAACTATATTAACTATCTCGTATATGTATTTTTTGCTCCATTCCTTTCCTTTTTATAATCCTGGTTTTGTTGTTGTTGTTGTTGTTTGCGGGACTGGGGTTCAAACTCACAACCTTGTATTTGCCAGGCAGGCACTTGTGCCACAAAGCTATCTCCCCAGCACTCTTTTCCCTTCCTTTTTTAAAAAATGTATTTGGTACAAAGTCTCACTATGTAGCTCAGACTCACAGTGATTCTCATCTTCAGCCTCCCAAGCACTGGGACTACAGGCACATGCCACCATGCCAGACTCAGTTGCTGGCCAAGCACACCTAGGGGAAGAGCCAGCACAGTATGCAGTGCCGGGGATTGAACCCTGGTCCCTGCACTTGTCTAGGCAGATGCTTAGTTCACTGAGCTATCGCAGCAATACTCTCCTTTCCTTTTATCCTTTTGCAGTTCCTTTTTCCTTTTGAACCCTTTCTTCCCATTTCCTAGCATCTAGTGTACATTTTTTTATCTTATTTATTCTTTCACTTCTTACACTGGAACGACAATCCAAAGCTTACACATGAAAGTCTGATTTGTTTTGCTTATGAGTCTGGTCTCAAGTTATACATACCATAATTTTAAAATGTTGTTGCTTTGACAGTATCATGCCACTTTAACTGTGATACGGTTTCCTTTATATGAGACACTGAAAGTATAATGAAAGAGCAAAATGCAAGACAGATAATAAGAACCAGGGAGGTAGGTTTTTACAAAATGAGAATAGGTCCAAGGCCTGCAAGGGGAGTGCCAATAAGCAAGATGTGTCATGCACAGGTACCAGCACCCTGCAACCAACATCATTACTATGTATCACAAGCAGGCACTGACCAAAAAAAGAAAAAAAAAAAAAAAAAAACAGCTTGGAAGAAACAAGGAAATGCTGGGGATCCCCTGAGCCCTCCTCAGGTCCCAGCTGTTGGGTCTCTCTTTGGTCTCTCTTAAGTGTGAGGTCCGTGCACCAACAGCGTGGCAGGTGCTGCAGGTGCAGGCGGCTGGAGCTCCCTAAGGTGGCAGTAAGTTTGCACACCGTGGACTCGCACACTCCCGAGAGGTGTCTCTGCGGCGTGTGGATGCGCCTGGCACCATCCCGCCCACAGCGGAACTTCTGCAAACTGGACCTGGCAGTCCCCAGCCCTGCCGCCGCTTCATCCACTGAGTCGGCCTGGTAACCTAACTCCCTGGCTACGTCATCAGCAGTGTTCACAGCACCTTGGTCACAAACAGATCCCACCTTGAGAAACCCCTTCCTCTGCTGCCCCAGTAGAAGCAGCCACTCACGGTAAAGTTGTATCACGAGATTGCAGAGGTCCTGAACACCTTCAGGCCCAGGCATCTCTTGCCATTTGTGGCACACCTGCAGTTACTCCCTCCCCTACGGTCCTCAACCCCTTGAAGCAGTCTATGAAGATGGGAATAAGCTTCCTCCAAATCTCTGCTAATGCAGATATCTCGGCTTCGTCCCCTGAAACATCCTTGCGCTTCATGACTTCTGTGACCATGAATCTTTCCCAGAAGGTTTCCTTCACCCAAATCCACCAGAGGAAGTGCTGCCTACACCACAGCCTTATGAAAAGTATTTATTACATAATACGGCCAGCAGGCATGGTGGTGCGCACCTTCCCGGTACTCGGAAGGCTGAGGCAGAAGGATCTCTGTGAGCTTGAGGCCAGCCATCTGGGCCACATAGTGAGCTCAAAGCCAACCTGCACTGCATAGCAAGATCCTGCCCCCATACACACACATGAGAAAGAGAGAGACAGAGAGAGAGAGAGAGAGAGAGAGAGAATGTTGCAAAGTGAAAATCATTCCTTGACCTACTGCTTGAGAAAGACTGTTTTGTTAGGAGCTGTGGAAACACCATTACTCTCCGCACACTCCCCAGAGCCCTTGGGTGACCAGGCTCGCTGTCACAGGGCAGTGGCACTGGAAAGGAATCCTTCTTTCTCGGCAGCAGATCTCAGTGGGCACAAAAAATGTAGTGAGCTGTAGCTAAACGTGCTGTCATCCAGCCCTGACTGTTCCAGCTTTCAATCTGATACAGGCAGAGTAGATTTTGTAAAAATTTGAAGCGCCCTAGGATTTCCAGCGTCAAATGAGTACCAGTTTCAGTTTAAATCCCCAGCTACGTGAGCCCCTAACAGAAGGGTCAGCCAATCCTCTGAGGCTTTGAAATCAAGCACTGACTTCTGTCAAGCTATGGAAGCCCCAGAAGGCATCTTCGCTCTGACGAGATCGGGTGTGTGCAGGCTGGTGCAGCCACAGACAGCGTTTTCTTTCTACATGAAGTTGCTTCATCTGCACTGAAAATCTGTGTGGCCACCCTCACCAGTGGTCTTGGCTCAGTCTTCCGGGTAAGCTTCTGCGCTTCTGCCTCAGCTCACGTGGATGTGCTATGGAGAGCGCATGTTTGCTGTCACCTTCAGAGCCAAGCTCTACCATCTCGGCACTTTTCTTCTGGACCTTCCTGCCCCTCAGCCTTCAGAGAATTGAAAAGAGCATCTTGCGCTGGATAGGATGTCAACTCACTTGATGTTCGGTCCAGACCCCTAAGACCTCCTCCGTATCAGCAAGAAAGGCTGCATCAAGTTCTTCCCTTTTTATGTTCACAGGAATATCATTTTTGTGTCCTTCAGGAAGTTGCCCTTCTGGTCACAATTTTCTCCCTGACGGGCACGGGAGACTGAGCTTCCTGCCTGTCTCGGCTGCTGACGTGCCTTCCTTAGAGTCTAATCACCTCTACATTTGATTTAGGATATGAAGCAACGTGACGCTTTTCTTTTCACGTAAACACTTAAAAACTATGGTAGGGCAATTAATTGACCTAATTTCAATGTTGCTATTTCTCAGGAAATAAGCAGGCCTGGGAAAGGTGAAAGGCAGGAAAGGACTGGTCAGTGGAGAGGGGGAGCACGCTCACCATTTGCCGACTGAGTTCTCTGCCTTACATGGACACCATCCTCCGGGACACAGGCCACCACGGCAGATGTGACGACAAGTATTCGAAATATCATGAGGATTGACAAAGTGTGACACAGAGCCTGAATTGAGGGGAAGTCACAAACATACAGAAGGTACGTGTCAACTTAAAAATGCATAAAGCTTTTAAAACAAGGCAGAAAACTAAAGTAAAATAAGGCAGAATCATCATTACAAGAAAGGAAAAAAGACACAGAATGCTGGACACTGAGGAGCTGGCCAAACACACACGGTCCAGGAGCAGCCGATGTACCGACCGCGCTCCACCCAAGGAAGACGTAAGTAGTCCTTGCTTGAGCAGGACTTTCTAGTACAGGGTTTCCCGAGGCCTGGCCCATAGAACACCTGCAATTGAATCAACCAAGCCGAGAAGGACACTATTCTCGGTGGTGTCCGAGCTCTGCTGAAGAAAGATCTCCGGAGGCGGCACCCAATTCGAAGCAGGCGCCATGGTCTGGGATTTGGAACAGAGATCACGAGCAAGAGCGCAGTCTCGGAGGCCTGAGAGCCTGTTCCGTGTTCACGACCCTGTGACCTGGGGGAGAACTGCGACATCCCTGGGCCTCAAAGCTCTTAACTGAAAGATAGGACAACAAGATGAGCATCCTCACATGGAAGATCTGAAATCCTGCAAAGCTTGAGCGCTGACATGATGTCACAACAGGAAAATTCCTCTCTTGACCTTAGGTGACAGGACACAGTCAAAACAGAGGGACAAGAAAATGTTGTACAAAATTATGTTCAGGCTATTCATGTTAGACCTGGGTGCCACCCTTAAGATCTCTCTGCCCTCCATCTACCATCTATCCATCATATATATGCAATCTGAAATACTCTGGTCTCATCTATATCTGATAAAGGATATTAGACCTGTTATATCTACCACACAGAATCCTTGAGACAGCCAGTGCGACAATGTATTTTTAAAACTTTAAACACAGATATTAAAAGCATTTGGGCTGCACCTGACATTGTTTGTAGAACCTACTTGGCGAGGCTGCCCTCCACGAAGGAGGCAGACTTGCAAACACCCTAGCACTGAAAGGTTGGGGTTTTGTGCAACCTGACTTGAAGAGTTTTCCTGAAAAATCAGACAAAGTTCTTAGCACAAGGCCTGGAACACAATGAGGAGTCAAATCAGTGCTGACCGTTAATCCTCTGATGATAAGCCCCAGGACTCAAAAGGCCATCCCTCAGCTCAGGTGAGGTGAGAATACGGTGTGTAAGTGGAGGCTGAGGCAGACGAGGGTTGAAGAAGCCAGGACAGGACTAGAGCCGGCCTGGAGTTCTAGGCTAGGGCATTTGGACCTCACTGCAAGCACAGCAGGCCCGTGCTGACATTACTGTACATGGGAATGATGAAGATTAACACTGCAGTGATTGTGGTGGAAATCATATGAGAGACAACTCAGAGACAGAAAAACTAGGCCAGAGACAAACCAGATAAAAAGATGCCCAATGGCTGGATGAGCTAGGCGGTGTTGGTGGGCCTCTGGTCCCAGCTTCTCAGAAAACTAAAATAGAAGGATCTCTTGAGATGGAGAGTTTGAGGCCAGCCCGGTCAATGGCGCAAGGTCCCATTTCAGAAAGAACAAAGTGACCCAAGAGTCATTCCGGGGACAGCAAGCTGTAAGGCAGCTGTGCGCACAGCATCAGGAGCTGATGCCTCATTAAAATGTTGAATCCCAAGCTGGGGTCCCCAGCCAGGGCAGTGGGGTGGAGACCTAAGGTCGGCCACTTTCCCACTGGCCAGGGCCTCAGGACAGTAACAACAAGCACAGCCCAGGCCTCTGTTGCGCTGACATGTAAGCTGCTCCCCGCATCACCCTGAGAGTCCGTCTGCCCTTTCCCTCACTGTGTCTTCAAATTGCCTGGAGTTTTGACCTTTGGCTCCAACACTCCACAGCCAAACTCTTAGAAGATGCTTGGGTGATAATACCAGGTTACAGAGATGCCACCGACTAAACTATGGCACCTATGTCTTGTGTGGCTACACAATGTCTTCTAGGCAAAATGTGTGTGACCTGACTCTCCCAAGGTGCACGACAGTGCCAGGGCACCTCCTCAGTTTATGAAGGAGTCAGTCAGTCAGTCAGTCAAGGAACTCTGTACCTCCATCATAAGGAATCAGCAGCTACGTGACGCACAAGGAAATGTGCCTCACATGAAGTCTTCGCCACCTGCTGCTGGTGTAGCCGGAGTCAAGAATACACTGGGTATGAGAGCAGGACCACTGCTCAAATCCCTCAAAGCTTACAGCACAGCAGGGAAGTCAGACCAAGAACAAACACATGCCTTATTACAAATACCTAAGGGATGGATGTTCTGCAGAATGAATAGTTAAATAATTGTGAAAGAGACCACTGTGTACAGGGCTGGGGGTGCGGCACGATAGCAGAGTGCTCGCTGAGCACCCATGGACCCCTGAGCTCAATTCCCAACACTGAGAGAGGGAGGAAGGGAAGGGGGAGAGGAGGGGAGGTGGGGAGGCAAGGAGGGGAGGGAGGGAGAAACGAAGGAAGAAAGGAAGGGAGGGGGAAAGAGAGAGGAAAGGGAATGGAGGAGAAGGGGGAGGGAGAGGCAGGGGAAGGGAAGGATTGGATGGCCCACAAGGATAAAGATATTCATGACCTGACCTTTTATGAGGAAAATTCACCAGTGCCTACGTAGAGGGTCAGTCTTCTTTAGGAAAGTGAGTAGCTAATCTATTCTTCTCTGTGTCATCTAAGGAGACATTATCAGAAGAAGCATTGGGAGAGGTATAAGAATTGGCAAGATCAATTGTTTTAAAATGAATTTACAGAAACAACATATGGTACATCCATACAGTGGAATATTATTTAGTCTTAAAAAGGAAAAAGAATTGTGAGAGATGCTACACCACGGAAGAAAACTGAGAACGTCCTGCTCGGTGAAGTAAGCCAGTCACAAAAGGACGCAAGCCCTGCTCTGCAGACAGGAAGGAGCTAGAACCGTCAAACTCATAGTCAGAAAGCATGGCAGTGGTCGCCCGGAGCTAGGGGAAGGGAGAACTGGGCAGTCCTAGAATGGGGACAGTGACCAGCTACAACCATTTATCTACAAAAGCCTTGAATTTATCTTTTTACACTCCGCTGTGTAAAAATAGCACATCATTTTATGATATTTTTATGATATCAGTTGATGATGAGTGTTTGTTTCCAAGATTTAGCTATGACACATTGCACTGCTGTAAACATGGGTGTCCGTACATTATTGTGGTGTGATGATTTCAGTTCTTTTCCAAAGATACCTAGGAGGGAAACAGCTGGCTTGCAGGGGACCTCTGATGGCACCTCCGTACTGATTTTGGTAATGGTTGTGCCAGCCTGCACTCCAACCACCAGTAGTGAAGGGGTTCTTTCTGTCTTTCTTTCTTTCTTTTGTTTCTTTCTTTCTCTCTCTCTCTCTCTCTTTCTTTCTTTTTGTGGTACCAGAGATTGAGCTCGGAGCCCTATGCTTACCAGTCAAGTGCTTATTCTATTGAGCTATCTCCCCAGCTGAAAGGGGGTTCTTTTTCACCACAGCCTCTAAGAGAAATACATCAGACCCACAAGTGCGCACATGGTATTATCTTGATAGTGTGACAACCTGAAAGAGTAATTAAAATCTAAAAAGTACAACAGACACTGTGAAAGGGACAGAAATTGTTCAGTGGGAAGGAAAAACTGGGATGAGGAAAGGACAAAAGAAAGGAGGGGAGAGATACACTTAGCTGTGTACATAAAACAGTTTGAATAATTGCACTGTCTATTCCTGCTGGTCTTTTGAAAAGAGCAGTTACTGCTTGGAAAAATTTATCTTTAGTCTGATCTTTTTTTCCTCTTTCAAATTTCTTATAACTTCTCTGTCATTGTTTTGTATTTTTCTTTAAATCTTGCACATTTATATTTGACAATCTGAACAACAGATTTGAAGATAGCATCATGTAACACAGCAACCACTGTGGAATTCCTACTGCTTTGTATAGTGAAATCTTGTATAATTTTTTTTCAATTTTTTTTCTTGTTTCAGAACTTTTGTTTGTTTATTTATTTATTTTTATGGCCGGCTCAGCCTGCCCTGAGGGCAGGGCTGGCGCAGCATGTGGTGCCGGAGATCGAACCGCGGTCCCTGCAGCTGCCTAAGCTTTCCTAAGCAGGTGCTGTAGACCACTGAGCCATACTGCCAGGCCCCAATCTTGTAAGATTTCTAATGATGGTCTTTTTTTTTTCTATCAGTATGTTGTATTCTTTAAAAATAAATTAAAAAATAAAATAGAAATAGATAAATAAATAAATTTCCAGAGTGAAAAAGTTGTGCTGATGTGTTTCATTCCTATTCAAGCCTAGGTAATATGACTGAACTATTCAGATATTGAGAAGGTGGCATCACAGTGTTATCATGATCAAAAATACTTTTTAGCCGGAGCAGTGACAGTTACCTACAGTCCCAACTCCTCAGGAGACTGAGACAGGAAGATCCTTGAGCCCCAGAAGTTGAGGCCAGTCGGGGCACCATCATGAGGCCTCATGTGTTTTGTTTTGTTTTATTTTGTTTTGTTCTGTTTTGCAGAACCAGGGATTGAACTCTGGCCCTTGTACTTGCCAGGCAAGCGCTTATTCTACTGAGCTATCTCCACAGCCCCAAGGCCTCCTTTTTAAAAAAAGGTACATTGCAGTTAATTTTTAACGCCTGAGATGGCACAGAGGCTCATGGGTTCATACAAAGCATCAGAGCAATGTCTCTGGATGCTTTATCATAAAAATAGATGCAGAAATGGTAACTGGATCGCTCTGACGCCGGCAGGGGCATGCACAGCATTTATGAAGCTGCCATTCAGTGGCAATGATTATGAGGAAACAAGCCCTGGGCTTCACACACACAGCAGCTCCCCTGGCCCTGCTGGCCAATGAAGACACCGCTCGAGGCCACGCCCCCGCCTCTGCTCTCTCTGCCCACGGCTTCCCCTCTTCTCTCCGTGCTTTGGGCTCTGCCCTAGGTTTCCACCTGTCTCAGTTACTCTTCTCTCGTTGCTGGGACAAATACCCGACACTCAGTGTGTAGAACCGAGGATCGAACTTAGGACTTGCACTTGCCAGGCAGGCACTTGTGGCCCTGAGATATAATTTTGCATGTTTTAAGAATTCCAGCCAGGGAGACAGCTTGGCGACCTGAGCGCCTGTCTGGCAAGCTAAAGGATCCAAGTTCAATCCCTGCTACCACATGCTGTGCCACCCTAGAACCCTGGGCACACAGTACCTGCCACCGAAACCGGGTGCTGTTGTGCATGACTGTAATCCCACCGTTGGGGAGGCCGAGACACAGAGGATCTTCTTGACATCTCTCCTTGGATATGAGTTGTAGTACAAAAAATTCCCAAGGCGCAATGCATAAGAGAGGCCCAGGGGTCGCCCCGCTCTGCAGGCCAGGCCGATGCAGAGGTGCTACCCTCTCCAACGCAGGCATCCAAGCAGGGATCCAGGTGGCTCATGCTAATCTCAGCCCCTGCCTGCATTCCACCAGCAGGGAGGGGGAAAGGGTGGAGAAGCTTACCTCACTTCCTCCTCAGGGCGTGACCCAGAGGTCACATACGTCACCTCATCACACAGACCATGGGCCATAAGCTAGCGTCACAGACACGCCCCACCACAAGGCAGGCTGGGAGATGACAGCTCTCACTGAGCGGCTCTCAGCCCAAGTAAATTCAGCAGGATTTTTTTTTTTTTTTTTTAGCTGAAATAAGAGGAGAATGGCTGCTGGTCAGTGCTTCAGACATCTCCAAATGGGTTTCCACATGTAAACCCAAAGTCATGATCCACCCTCCCAAGTCTGTACTGTCAGGGTTTCATGACCCGGGCCCTCCCCCACCCTTCCACTGCCCCTCAGAAGCCTCAGGTGTGTATACCCTTTTCTCTCCCTCACTCCCACATCCAGCTTGTGCCCAGCCCTGCCAATTCTCATCCTGAAGCTGCTGCACTCCACTTCTGGTCTTCTTAGCACATGAGCACCCTCATTTCCGCGGCGCTGCTGAGGTAGCTTCCTCACCAGGCTCCGCCTCCACCCTGTGCCCTCTCTCTGTGTTGATTCCACTGGCGGGTGTTCTTTCCCGATGCCAGGCTGGGTTCCAGTTGCCCCTCCAGGTCCCCATCAGCATCCATGATCTTTGCAAGAGCCGCAAAGCCCAGCATGTCTGGCCTCATCCCCTCGCATGCCCATCCATCCCCTGCCGCCATTGTCCTGGCTCCCATGAGCCTCTGGCCATGCTGTGCCTGCACCGGTCCCGCCCCTATAGCAGGGATCCTGCTCCCCATCCCCCACCCTCCCTGGTCAACTTCTTGCTTCATTCAGTCCCCAGCGCGATGACCACCTCCTCAGGGAAGCTGCCCCAGCGCCTTCCCAAAGAGCGCGACTTCCTCTTCCAGGCCCACACAGAGCCTTGTAGTTTCTGGGTGTGACAGTTCCCCTAATGGCAAGTTTGCACTTCCTCTGTGCTTCTTGGATATCTGTCTTTCCCACGAGACTTTCGGCCACATGAGCCCGTGGCTTTTCTTCGTTGTTCTCCGTGTGGTTGCCTTGATTGCCCTGGGGGATGATGAGCTGAAGGCTGGTGTTTTCCAAGGTTTATAAATTGAAGGTCAATCGCCAAAGTGATTTTACCAGAAGCTGGAGCCACTGGGAATGCCTGGGTCAGAAAAGATGAAGCCCTCACCGGCGGGGTGTACAGGGACCCCAGGGCTCTCTTTTCCGTCTTGCAAGATGGCAGATGAAAAAACTGAGAAGCCAGACACTAGAGAACAACCTGAAGCCAAGAAAGCTACCAGTACCAGTGGTGCTGGCAAAAAGAGCAAGGCGAAAAAGGACAAAGAAACTCCAAGAAGTGGCAGCCCCGCTGCCGCTGAAATGCTGTCCTGGTTAGAGGAATTGGTAGATAATCCTGATCTGCTAGGTATTGCAGTAACGCCTTGTAAAAGAGAAAGAACACAACTGCTAAGTCAAAGGTTGAGAAAAAAAAAAGAAAGGAGAAAGTTCTTCCTACGATCACAAAACTGGTCAGTGGGGACAAGAATGGAGGTACCTGGATGGTTAAGCTTCGAAAAATGCCTAGATACTACCCTACTGAAGATGTATCCCCAGAGCTCTTCAGCCAAGTCAAGAAAGCCTTCAGTCAGCCTGTGAGGAAGCTTCGAGCTAGCATCACTCCTGACACCATCTTGACCATCCTCACCGGGCATCACAGAGGCAAGAGAGTAGTCTTCCTGAAGCAGTTGGACAGTGGCTTGCAACTTGTGACTGGGCCTCTTAGCCTTAATCATGTTCCTCTATGAAGAACACACCAGAGGTTTGCATTGCCACCTCTACAAAAATTGATATCAGCAAAGTGAAAATCCCCAAGCACCTCCCTGATGCTTGCTTCAAGAAGAAGCTGCAGAAACCCAGACACCAGGAGGATGAGATCTTCGACACCAAGCAAGAGAGATACCAGATTTCAGAGCAGTGCAAGGTGGGTCAGAAAGCAGGGGACTCAGATTTCAGCAAAGATCAAAGCTGTTCCTCAGCTCCAGGGCTACCTGCGATCCATTTTTGCTTTGACAAATGGAGTCTGTCCTCATAAATTTACTGTTTTAAATTTCATACTAGGAACATAGTTAAATGACAGATACATTTTTTAAAAAATAAAAAGAGGGACCCCGGGGAAGTCCTCGCCCAGGAGGACACAGCGAGAAGGCTTTTGCCCAACACTGAGTCTGCCAGAGCCTTGGTCCCAGAGCTACAGCCTCCAGCACAGTGACAAATAAGTGTCAGTGTGGTTTTAAAGCCACACAGTTCATAGGACTTTGCAATCACAACCTGAATAGATTAAGCACTGCGATATTCCCCTAGATTTAGCAAAACGTCTTGCAAACACAAAGTTCTAAAGAGGTAGTAGATAAAGAAACACAAAATTCCGAATGCTTGGACATGAATGAGTCTGAATTGCTGAGATGAACCGTAGCACTGTGATGAGATGCAATGTTGTGGATAATGTGGTGCGTCTGATGCGGCGAGGCACAGGTCTGAGAGGAGATGCTCTGACTTTTACTATCTTCACAGTTCTTTAAAAAAAAAAAGAATAAAAAAATTAAGACAATATTACAAACAATACAGAACTTCACTAAACAAGATGATAGGAATTCAACCATGTTGCTCTATTGCGTAGTATTGCCTTCAAATTAGTTGGTCAGATTACTAGATATAAGCATGTAAAATTGGTCAAAGAAAGAAGATGTAAGCATTCACTGTTACTTTCAATGAACCTGTAAAAATCAGCAGTAGAACTGTCCCAGCTATCCTATGTATACATATGTTTTCTCCTTCCTTCTTCCTTTCTTTTCTCCTTTCCCCCATCCCACTTATTGCTTCCCTATGAGAGGGTTCTTTCCCTTTCACAGGATCTATTTATTATGGTTCGTGCCTAGCTGTCCCCACAGAAGCCTCATGAAGTGATGGGCCGGCTTCTAGAACTGGTGATTAACTCACAATCCAATGCAGAGGTTATGGGTACGAGTGCCACATCTGCCCTCGGGTGGGTGATCTACATTACAACGTGAGGAGAGGAGACAGGCCTGCTAGAAGCCACGGCTGCTGCCCCTCCCTTTGCTCTTTGCTGTTTTCTGTCACCATGAAGGGCTGCCCTCTGTCATGTGCCAATCTGCCTTGGAGCCAGCCAAGGTTGGACTGGACACTCCACTGTGAGCTGAATAAGCCTTTCCTTCCTTAACATTGAGTGTCAGGTATTTTGTCTCAGGAAAAAGAGAAAAGTAACTGAGACACTATTGTACCTTTTGGGTTTTATTTATTACTCTTTCACGTTCTCATAGTAGGGAAACAATTCAATGTTTATGCAGGCAGGCCTCATGTATTTCACTTAGGAACAGGGCCTCCAGTTGCATCCATTTATCTATAATAACCCTGAGTTAAACTTTATTAATAGCTGCGTAGTGCTCCATTGTATAAAAATATCACATCTTTTTAATCCACTCCTTGGCTGATGGACATTTGAGTTGTTTCCTGGACTTAGCCAAGACAAAGTGCCATGCTGTAAACATGGGTGCTCATGTATCACTCATCTATCATTTGTTCTGGGAAAATATACTGGAGGGGAACAGCTGGCTAAAACGGGACCTCCAACTCTGTTTCTTGAGGAATCTCCACACTAATTTCCAGAGTGGATGCACCTGTTTACACTCCCACCAACAATAGAGAAGGGTCCCTTTTTCCCCACGGCCTCTCCAGCATGTGTTTTCAGTTGACCTTTTGATGACAGCCATTCTTTTTTGGGGTGAGATGAAATCTCAGTGTTGTTTTAATTTACCTGTCTTGAATGGCCAGTGCTGCTGAACATTTTTTCATATACTTATTTGCCATTTGAATTATTTCACCTGAGAAGTGTGTATTCATCTCAGATGCCCATTTTGGGATTCGGCCTTTGAATTTCAGGGGCCTGATTTTTTTTTTTTTTAAATTCTTCATATGTCCTAGGTAGAAGTCCTTTGTCTGAGAGTCCTTCAGTTAGTTGGTTAAATTTTTTTCCCCATTTCATAGGTTTTCATTTTATTCTGCTGGTGATTTCTTTTGATGTGCAAAAAGTTTCCAATAAGATGAGATCGCAACTCTTAATTCTTTTAAGTGTTTCTTGTGCAGTTTCATTTTTGTTCATGAACTCTCTACACATCCCTGCATCTTCAAGATTTCTACCTACTTTCTCCTGCAGTAGACTTAGTGTTTCTGTTTTGCTATTTAGTTCTTTGATCCATTTGACCGTAGTTTAGTGAATGATGAGAGACATGAGTCTAAATCAGCGGTTCTCAACCTGTGGGTCGCGACTCCAGTGGGGATCAAACGACCAAAACACAGGGGCTGCCTAAAGTCATTGGAAGATGTTATTTATTTGGAAATACAGTTGTGAAGTAGCCACCAAAATTATTTTTTGGTTTGGGGTCACTACAACATGAGGAAGTGTATTGCGGGGTCATGGCATTAGACCGGTTGAGAACCACTGGTTTAAATTTCCACATGCCTTTGGCATGTGGAAAGCCAGTTTTTCCAGCACCATTTATTAAAGAAGCTATCTTGCTTCTAGGCAACATTTTTTGTCCCTTTGTCAAAATAAGGTGGCTGAGTGTGTTTGTCATTGTGTTTGCATCTTCTAATCTGCTCCACTGATCCTCAGGTATGGGCTGCGGTTTTTGCCAGTACCATGCTGACTTTATCACAGTAGCTTTGTAATATAATTTCAAGTCAGGGATTGTGATGCCTCTTGCCTCACCTTTGTTTCCCAGGATTACCTTTGTTATACTAGGTCTCTTCTGGTTCCAGATGAATTTTAGGAGTCTTTTCTCTAGATCTGTGAGGTACGCTCATGGTATTTTGATCAGGGTTGCATTAATGGCATTGCTTTTGAGCACTCAGCATTACCTCAGCACTCATAACTCAAAAAGAGCAGAGGGGACATCAGACATGCTCTGTGTTCCCAAACAGTAAACAAAATTACACATACTGTGTGCTAAAGAAAAAGAGAAGGCTCACAACACAGTAAGCCCTCCCACTACCATCTAAAAAAGAACTTGACAGAAGACTTGCATTAAGTGAACACAGATTCTACTAAACTTCACATGCAGAGGGATCAACATAAACCAGGAGAATCTGAGGAGTCTTTGTTAATAAGCTCACACCTTGAAGGACAAGGAGGCGAGTTTCAGGAGCAGAAGCCCCCACCCCACCCCCAGGCAGGAGCAGACGCATCAAATTTGTGAGAGGACGGCGAGATAGCTCAGTGGTCTGAAGCTCCTGCTTAGGCAATCTCAGGGACCGAAGTTTGATCCCTGGCACCACATGTGGTGCCAGCACTGCCCCCAGAGTAGCCTGAGCTGTCCAAAAAAAAAAAAATGTGAGAGGAGGGTGGTGCAGTGGGCCCACTGAGGCTGCATGGAGTTTAGCAGGTGACGAAGTACCCAGAGGTCCATTTGTGCTTTAGCAGCAGACAGCAGACAGCAGGAAATGCTAATGGTTGAGAGAGATTTTGTTAAAGCAAAAGTCTTAGACAGATTGGGCTGCGAAAGCACTGGAGGTTGTCATCTGAGGATTCTAGCCATGAACAGTCCCTGTCTGCAGAGCACAGGCCAGCCTGGTCTTTACACAGACAGCAAGGGACCCATGAGGGGCTACACTCCTGGGAGCCGCACAGCAGGCTGGAGCTGGGGAGGCAGGGCTGTCTACCCCATGAACTTGGAGACAGAAGGGGCCTTTTATATTCTGTTGTCCAGCTTCCAAGCGCTGGACCTGCGGCAGTCAAGGCCGAGCCCGAGGACCTAGAGCTTTCTGGGCATGCGCTCAGCGGATGGGAAATCCCCCTCCTTCACAGAGAAAGGATTCTATGTCATCACCAAAAAGCTAATTCAACACACAACACCTTCTAAACTTGGGTGCTTTCTTCTGCTCATTTTGGGATGCATGACATACCCTTGGGATTGTTATAGATGAATAATTCGAGAAGCTTCCAGACCCTAACGGGCCGCAGCATGTTTTACAAAAAACTCCCCCGCTACACCGGTGAGTAACGGGTCATGATCCAGCCGCTCCTCCCACTCCAGCACGCACACAGGTTGATAGGGATTTGGAGTTGGAGGTGCCAAAGCAAAATCAAAGTACCAAGTATAAATGATTGAAACTTCATTCCATTATTAATGAACAGAAGTTTTTGCTAGACAGATTGGAATGACACGGACCTAGCACTGGTGCCGTGTGGCAATGCCCTGGTAGTTTGTATCTCTAAAAGAAAGCAACCTGCTACATTTAAGCAACTCTTTGCTTAGATCTAGTTCTTGGACTTTTTAACTTTGTTGATACAATTCTATTTTCAGGTGAAAACATATAAAATTATGACAGATTGATGTAAAGTCAAAAGTAAAATTTATCCTCTGATAACTCATGGTTTTGAGGTTTGCTTGTTTATTGGTTGAGACAGGGCCTTGTTATACAGTTCAGGCTGGCCTTGAGCTCATTTTGTAGCCCAAGCTGGTCTTGAACGCACAACGATCCTCCTGCATCAGTCTCCTGGGTGCTGGGATTAAAAGCGTGAACCACCAGGCCCAGCCTGATAACCCTGTAAGTTTGTAAGTTCCCTGTGGAGACTTGCTTTCAAAGAGTGCTAACACTAATGAGTTAGGTCACAAAGACTTAGGGGTTAGTTGTGTTCCTTAAAGACAACAAAAACAATGTTCTAGTAACAAAATAAGCAGTGCACAAAACACTGTTAATATAGTGATAAGAAAATTGAATTTTAAAAAGAACACCCCCCTCCCAGAAAATTTGGCAAATACGAGCAGGCTATTGACTAACAGTAAAATTCAAGTATCCTCACAGAAAAGGAAAAACTAAAAGGAGGCAAGAGACATGCAAGTAGAGCAATGGGACACAGGGAGGGCAGGACACTGTCACCCAGGTGCCGAGCAAATGTTCTCAAATGCACCACAAGGGCAGCATGCCTCCAGCAATAGTGCCCTACTTCCTCCAGAAAACCTTAAATTAACAGCCAGGCGTGGTGGTGCATGCGTGTAATCCCAGTACTTGGGAGGTTGGGGCAGGAGGAACATCACAAGTTTGAGACCAGCCTGGACTACAAAGTGAGCTCAAAGTCAGCCTGAGCCACATAACAAGATCCTGTTTCAAAAAGACCCAAAAAAGGGCCAGTGGTATAGCTCAACGGATTTAGCACTTGCTTAGAGAAGCACAAGGGCCAGGGTTCGATTCCTGGCCCCACCTGCCCCACCTGCCACGCCGGCCCCACTCTAGAATGCGCTGAGCCGGCAGTGGAGTCTGGGCATGGTGGTGCGCATCTCTAATCCCAGCACTTGGGAGGTACAAACAGGAGGATCACTATGAGTCAGTAGTGAGACCCTAAAAAAAAAAAAAAAAAAAAAAAAAAAAAAAAAAAAAAAAAAAAAAGACCAAAGAAAAACCCCTTAATATCTCCCCTCCTGCTCTCACCACCAATGCAATCTTTGAATCTCTGAGAACCTTCCTCCTCAGAAACAAAAACTGTAGAACAAAAACCGCAGTGTACAAGAACACAAATTGTGATGGTTTGGGGGTGTCATTACTTCCTGGAAGGGTGCATGTGTTGAAAGCTGGGTCCCCATTGGGGCCATTTTGACAGGGGGAGGAGCTTTTAGTGAAGCAGGCTTGAAGACAGTATGTGTGCTGTGGTCAGGTCACAGGGTGCTGCCCTCAGAAGCCACCAAGGCTGGCCACAGAGAGTTGGCAACACAGTGCTAGGGCGGAGCCAGCTTGCCCCTGCTCCACGCTCTCCACAGTCCCTTCTGTCTGTCCCGGCTCACACAGGCTCCCTCCTGATGCTGACTGCCACGACGCCCCCGCCCCCACCCTCGCCACCATGTATGTCCCCCAGGAGGCCCTCCTTGGAGGCTGAAGTCAATGAAGCCACCCAGCCTTGAACTTTCAGCTTCCAGATCCTTGGGCTAAATAACCTATTCTTCATAGCACATCCAGCCTCAGGTTTTTGCTGTATGTCTTAGTTATTTTTCTCTTGTTGCTGGGACAAATACCCGACATCCAAAATCAAAGAGGGAGAGGTTTATTTAGCTCACAATTACTGGAGGTTTCAGTCCATACTTGGCCGGCTCCAAGACTGAGTGGCACATGGCAGAGAGCAGCAGTTCATGGCAGCGGAACAGCAGCAATGGCAGCAGAGGCAACCGACGACTAGGGGAGCAGAGAACAACAGCCCTAGTCTGTCTCTCTGTCTCTTTTTAAATTACATCAGGCTCTCCGCCTTAGCCTCTCCACCTCAGGCCACACCCATCGTCTCTGCAGTAGTCAGACCATAATTCCAACAGTACTAAAACACATAATCCCAGTGGATCATCATTCAAGTCTCAAACTCTAGAAGTCCCCACTCACTGACTGCACGAGGCTTTAGGGGGACAACTAGATGTAAACCATAACACTGTAGCAACAGAAAACAGAGCAAGACATGAACAGATATGCTTGCAATGAAAGAGAGAAGGGCATTCTAAATACCTGCTAAGAGTGTATCCACACTGCGAACTATTATGCAACAGTAAAAAAGAATGGGCTAGCGTCTCCCTGTCAGGCCACAGCAATGTCTGTGTAAGTATCAAGGAGAAAGAAGCAGACTAACATGTTTATCTTGTTCTAGTTTTAAGTCTCATTCAGTACTAACTGCAGACTACAAAGCACACCGCTGACAGTGCACCATTCAATGAGTTTTAACCAAGGGTCGCCCCTGCTCACTACCACCACAGCCTGAGTACCAATCACTTGGACCATCTAAAAGGGTTCCCCGGGGCCCACGTGGAGTCCAGCCTCCTGCCCGGCCCAGCAGTCGGCTCGCCCTCTGCTCCTATCCATTGGTCTTAGCTGCTTTAGGACCCAGTGTAAACAAAACCGTTGCAGTGTGTTTCTGCTGAGGCCACTTCCTCTGCTCAGCGCACGGCAGCTACCCCTGTCGCTGCCTGTGTCGGCAATTTCCTCATTTCCATTTCTGAGGATCCTTGTACTGCGCAGATAGGCCACAGTCATCTGCTAATGGATGCTTGGGTTGTTTCCAGTTTTTGCCGATTATGGAAAGCTGATATGAACATCTACACAAACATTGCTTTCGTTTTTCTTGAGTAACTAAGAGAAATTCCCGGACCACATTGCTATGGGTGTGTTGAATCCCACAAGGAAACCCCGGGCAATTCTTCCGTCAGCGGTGGCTGAGGCTTCCAGTGTTTCTTCCTCGCTGTGTGTTTTGAGTCTTAGATTTTAACCATTCAACTGCACACATAGCGACTTCGCATAAGTATTTATTCTTATGTTATTGACAACTTGTATACCTTGGACATATTTTGTGAACTGCCGAAGGCTTTTGCTTATTTTTTTTTTATTAGATTGTTTTCTTACTGTTGAATGATGAGCATTCTTCACATATTCCTGACACAGGTACAAAATGTTTTCTTCATTTTCTTCAGGGGCAGGTGAGATAGCTAAATGGTCTAAAGCACCTGCTTAGGAAAGCTTAGGCAACCACAGGGACTGTAGTTTGATCCCTGGCACCGCATGCTGGGCCAGCCCCACCCCCAGGGCAGGCTGAGCTGGCCATAATATAAATAAATAAATAAATTTAAAAAAAATTTAAAAGAATTCAGTCATTAGGCTTTAAAAAAATGTTTTCTTCCATCAGTGATCTGGCGTTCTGTTTCTTTCGACATATTTTTAACTTTGATGATAATCTCAACTCTTTAAGTGTTTATGACATAAAACTTTTGCATCCTAAGAAAACATTGCCTACATGAAGATAGTGAAATTTCTTCAAATGCTTACTTTTTAAAGTTCAAAGTTTTATATTTAGGTATATAATCCATTTCATTTTAATTTTTGTGTCATGGGCAATTTGTTTACATTGTACTTATTATCAATATTACTGCTGTTATAAAGGGTAGAAGCGCATTTTTCCCATTTGATATCTAGTTGTCACAACTCCATTTCTGGAAGCTATTCTTTTTTTGTAGAACTTATTGTATGACTATAAGAGTTATTTTTTAAAATAATATTTATGGGTAGAAGTATAGATGAAAATTTGAAAAGATATATAAAAATTATTAACACTGATCATCTTTAAGGAAATTTGGAAGAAAATTAGAAAGTGTCTAAGTTACTTTTCTCTCATTGCTGAGACAAATTATCCAACGCCCAAAGTTAAAGGAGGAAAGGTTTACTTAGCTCAGTTTGTGGAGGTTTCAGACTATAATTGGTAGGCTCCAAGGCAGCGTGGCCAGGCGGGGGGCAGCAGTTCATGACGGCAGAAGACAGCAAAGACAACAAAGCCAAGGGACGGGAGAAACAAGCCTCTTTTCCTCCCTCATTCTGTAAGCAGGATCCTCACCCTGGGGCCAAGGTAGCATTCACATCATCTCCTTGCCCCACCCTCCGCCACTGCCTGCTGGGCCAGATTATTAACCTTCTAAACTTCTCAGGCTGACACAATGAATCAGCCATTACAGCATCCTGGACTGTAACCAGCCACTGCAAAGCATGTCCTCTACACCCCAGGATGTAGAACTGCTGAGTTACTTAACTCTCTGTCTTAGTTACTTTTCTCTAGTTGCTGGGACAAATACCTGACACTCAAAATGAAGGAAGGAAAGGTTTACTTAGCTCACAGTTACTGGAGGTTTCAGTTCATATTCAGCTGGCCCAAGGCTGAGTGGAGCAGGACAGAGAGCATCCAGTTCACAGTGGTGGAACAGCAACAAAATGGTGACAGAGACAACCAGCCAAGGGAGCAGAGAGCAACAGCACGAGTCTGTCTCCCTGCCTCCCTTTAAATTATACCAGGCTCTCTGCCTTAACCTGTCTGCCTCAGGCCACACCTATAATTCCCATCAGTACTCAGACCATAATCTCATCAGTACTACAACACATAATCCCAGTGACTCATGAGTCAAGTCTCAATCTATAGATATCCCTAAGGCTTCTCTCTTAGGCCAAATTTGCTCCCTCTTTGCAATTTCCCTTAGATGGCCCAGGTTTCTGGCTTTTCTAAGCTTCTGGGGTTTCTACTGAACAGTATTCTCACACAAAGCTTTACACACTGCCCTCTCAGGGACACACTGCCTGGCCTCCAGGCCTTTTTCTGAAATCGAGGTGGAAGTCTTCTTAACCTCAGAACTCCCGAATTCTGCATGCACCTACGTGGATGATGCCAAGGTTTGTTGCCAGCTGAAGCAGTAGCCAGGCTTTCTTCTCTCTTGGCTGAAGGGGTCAAAGGCCTAGATCACTGAGCACTCTGCCCCTGATTTCGAGAAACAACTTCTCTATGCCGGTGCCATTTTGGAACCTGGTTTGGCCGCTGCCACCATTCTGGTACTTGGGTCTCTGTGGCTTCCTGCTCAAGGCAAAATCTCTCCCCTTTGCAATTCTGAGGCTGTAAAGGGTGAAGAACTGCCATCTCTTGCGATGCTCTCAGGCCATCCTTTTGATTCTCTGGTTTCTTCCCAGCAATGGAGATCCTCTCAGCTCCATCTTTGCAGTCCACAGCTTTCCTGGTGTTTCCTTCCCGGCCAAACTCACATTTTTAAATCATCCTGCTTGGCTCTTTGCTCTTGATTCTCAACATAAATCTGGCTAAAAGCCACCAATAACAACAATTCCACTGCCCCAACAGTTGGCTGCTCTGAAATATCTCTTGAAAGATTAATCAGTCCATCATGTTTAATCTCAGTCTTAGGCAAAGTCTTTAGGCACAAGCAAAATTTCTACAGATTTTTAGCCAATCCATAGCACAAATCAGCTGGAATCTAATGACCAATGCTGTCCTTTTTCCCAGCAGAAACCTCCTCAACCTGGTCTTTACAGGCAGGCCTTCTGTCAGTCTTCTGGTCTGAGTTCTGACCAGAATCTCCCCTACAGAACAACCAAAGCTCTTCCAGCTCTTCACAAGTAGACGACCTCACCAAACATTTCCAATCTCTGTTCATAAGGCATTCTTTATACCCAGGCTTCAAACCAGTGTTCTTATCTGAGCTCTGACCAGAATCTCCCCTATAGAACAGCCAAAGCTTTTCCAGTGCTTCATTTGTAGGCAACATCTCTGAACCTTTCCTATCTCTTCCTGGAAGCCATTCCCAAAAGCTTGTAATCCACATGGCCAGGTTAGTCACAGCAATGACCCCACTTCTCTGGTACCAAATTCTGTCTTAGTTACCTTTCTTTCATTGCTGGGACAAATACCCAGCACCCAAAATGAAAGAAGGAAAGGTTTATTTAGCTCACAGTTTGTGGAGGTTTCAGTCCATATTCGGCCGGCTCCAAGGCTGAGTGGCACATGGCAGAGAGCAGCTGCTCATGGCGGCGGAAGAGCAACAATGGCGACAGAGGCAATAGAACAACCAGGGGAACAGAGAGCAGCAGCAACCAACCAGGGCAGCAGAGCAACAGCACGAATCTATCTCTCTGTCTCTCTCTAAATTACATCAAGCTCTCTTCCTCAGCCTATTCACCTCAGGCCACACCTATAATTCCCAGCAGTACTCAGGCCATAATCTCATCAGTACTAAAACACATAATCCCAGTGGATCATGGATCAAGTCTCAAACTCTAGAAGTCCCTGCCCCATGACTGCATGAGGCTTTGGGGGGACAACTAGACATAAACCATAACAGTCTCTGAACTTCTCAAATTGACACAACGTTAAGATTAACTACTACAAAGGGAAATAAAACTTTCCCTCTACATCTCTCTGGGAATTACTCAACTTCTAAATTTCAAAAGAAAGGTAACCTGTTAGCAGCTGGAATAAGAGTAGTAGAGGAATGGAAGGGGTTTCTGCTAAGGAGATGGGCTCATCTCACACCGAGAGAAGAGAGCCTGCTGCCTGTGCAGGGAGCAACCAGTTCATGAACACACTGAAGTGACGCAGAGATTTCCAGTTGTCTGCATTTCAATGGTGCTGCTCAAGTATTCAAGCGGCTTGGAAGCAGTTCCCTTTGTTGTTTTCAGCACTCTTCCAAGTCTTGTTTACACTATTAATTTATTTCACAAACCCTTTCTTAGCAAATAATACCAGCAGATCCAGTGGGACTTAGGAAGAATAAGTGGAATCTAAATTAAAGTAAGCTGTCTGTATTGATTTTCATTCCTGTGCTTTCAGATAAGGCAACAGAGAATCACAGGTGCAGGAGAGTATATAGATGACTGCAGAGCGCCTGGAGAACTAACGGTACCCAATTTTCTGGGGGGAGGCTGGATCATGAAGGCAGTTCATTGGTGGGGAAATGAGTTTAGGAACCTCAGAAAAAGTTATTCAGCGCAAACTTATTGATTATACACTATGCTGAAGTAGGCATCATGTCTTACTTCAGGGAACCATCACAACCTGCCCTCTACCATCAGGGTCATTTAATAATTCCCATTTTACATATAAGGAAACTGACACATAGAGAGGTGAACTAACTTACCCATAATCAGTTAGCTAGCAAATGAAAGAGTGGAAACTGGGCATCAAGTTTGTCCTGAAAGCTAAAGCTGTTGGTTATGTAAACTAAAATTCAGATTAATATTGCACATGATAGCTATCCATTACTGCGCTAACACCACCTGTTACGACAGCAAGGCAGTGCAAATCAAATTACGCTGAGGATCCACCTTCTCCCAGTCAGAACAAGGACGTCAACAAAGATGCAGACAATGGTGATTGTTGGAAGGAAGAGGAGGGAAAGGAGGCCCTCTATGCCGCTGGTGAGGAACATAAGTTAGCACAATCATTTCGGAAATCATCACACAGGTTCCTCAAAAGAAAACTAAAAATAGCGCTTTCAGTTTTCCTCAGTACGTTCCTGAAGGAATCAAAGCCAGTGCATTTAGAAAGCCCTGTCTATTCATGTTTCCTGAGCAGAACCCACAGTAGCTACGCTGTGGAAGCGACCTACTTGCCATCAACAGAAGAGATAAAGACAGTGTGGCGCATGTCTGTGTGGGATATTCTTCAGCCAGAGAGGAGAATAATATCCCATCATTTGCAAGAAAACAAGGACATCATGTCAACTGCAAGAAAAGGGTATGCTCTCTCTCATGTGAGAAGCCTAAAGAAAGAAAAACAAACTGAACACTAAAAGAAAAAGATTATGAGAGGCGAAATTAAGCGGACCTGAGGGTGGGAAGGAATGGGGAATGATCAAAACATGTTATATTCATGGACAAACATGCCGAAATGAAACTCAGTAGTCTGTATAACTAATATGTACTAGAAAGATGCTGTATGCTGAGCATTGTGCCAGGACACCTTACTGCATGAATCACTATGTTGTTTAAAATTCCATGACATGAACTCACCTGGGTTCCTGGACTAGGTCTGAAGAAGACAGCCTAGGAGACAGGCTGTGAGACTTGGGGTCACATTTATCTTAGGTATTATTTTACTAAGGCACTTTGCCCTAAGTCAACAGTTCCTTTCAGGAAAGAGCGCAAGTCTGTTTAGTACCCATTCCCCAGATGTTTAGGCAAATAATGCTGTGCAAAAGCCCCTCCCTCTCTAAGCCTCAGTGTCCTCATCTGCAAGAAGGGTACAACTTCTTCCACTCCCTCTCAGAGGCATCGCAAACACCAAGTGAAGCGCTAGGACTGTAACTGAGTGGTAAACACTTGCCAAGCATGTGCGAGGTCCTGGGCTTGACCACCTGCACTCAAGAAGGAAAAGCAAATCAAGTGACATGAATGTTAGCAAACGTGCTCTAAACATTTCTTAGAAATGCACGTGTAGGCATTTCTAAGGCCAAAGATGGCTTAACCACACGGTGGAGTTTACACGGGCTTGGTCGCTCCAGTGCTATAAACACCATGTAACAAGGCATTCATAACTGCAGTAGCTTGGGCCTGGCACAGGAGCATGCAGGTGGGGCAGAGGAGAGCCTCGAAGTAGACCACCCACCTATGGGAGCTTGGTTCTTGGTGAAGCCGAGCTGAGGCTGCTGGGGAGTGAGGTGTGCTAGTGTGTGTGTCAGAGCCAGGGTGCGGCCGGATGGAGAGGTGATAAAGCAGATGCTGGCTCCGTCGCTCACCCAGCATAATTTCCAGATGTTTCAAAGCCTTAGACATAAAAATAATCAAACTCTCCATTCCTAAAAAATGGAAAATTCATTTGTTCATTTATTTTAGAAATGAATATCTTGCCAAACAAGACCCAAAAGGCTTAAGGGAAAAGATTTCTAAATTTGACTAGAAAACAAATTAAAAATTTATGCAAGAATTATAGAATGAGATGGATGGATAGATAGATACACGATAAAGATAGGTAGATGCATACATATGTGTGTGCTTGCTTATATATATCATAATCAACTTTGAGTAGACGATATGTTCACTACTTAAAGTGTTTATTATTCTTTTACTATGTATTCAATAAATATGCACAATTATTACCTATCAATTAAAAGTAAATCAGTAGGTTGACCTAGTCAATGTAACTGGTTGTTCTACTTGACTGTATTAAAGAATGAATGAGATTTCTTCCTGTCTGTGTAGTCCCTTTAGCAGGTGCTTATAATAAGCATCACATTCTGATTTAATGCTACTCAATAATAAAACTCTCTTCTTTCACTTCAAAAAGGAATTCCTGAATGAAAAGATCACATAGCAAAAGGCAGATGACAAACTGTGACAGAATATGGCAACGTGATGTGACAGACAAGGGCCTACCATTTGAATAATTAATTAATTAACAAATATTTAATGAGCAACTATTATGTGCCAGGCATCATGCCAAGCATTTGGGGATTCAAAACACTTAAAACTTCCTGCCTCACACAGTTCAAATTCTTCTGAGGAACATAAAGGGATCTGGCATGCTTGTATGAAACACAATTTTAAAATGAGCAAAGAGGGCTGGGGAGGTAGCTTAGCAGTTGAAGCGCCTGCCTGGCAAGGACCTGAGTTCAATCCCTGATATGGGATGGCAGGCCATGAACCCGGTGTGGTATTGCATGCCTGTAATCCCAGACCTAGGGACGCTGAGACAGGAGGATCACTACAAGTCCAAAGTGTGTAGCGGGATCCTTTTCTTTTAATGAGCAAAGAATGTACATAGTTCCTAAACCTGGAATACAGACAGCATTTAAACGTGGAAAAAGGTGTTCACTTTCCCTTAAAATCAACAAAATGCAAGTTAAATTTCAGTGACATGTAATTTTCATTAATCACATTTTCTTTTTATTAATTTTAACGAGAAAGGAATAGCAATGAGGCACTTTCACAACAGATTAGAAGGCCAGATACAGTAATTAATACATTGCATATTTTCTTTGTAGTAGTTGTTCACAAATCTTTCTTCTCAATGAACAAAGAGAAAGTAGTTGTATATATAGTCCAATAGTCCATAATAGTAGTGGGTTATCAGTACAACTGGCAATATCGGACGCTGTTAACTTGAGCCTGTTACAGCTCAGCATATTAATATGGATTTCCTTTTTATACCTTGTGGTTAGACTTTTCTGCTGGATAGTTAAGACCAAGATAAAGCAAAACCTATATAATGAAAAATGTAACTTTTGTATTTGAGAAGGTCAGTCAGGTCCCCTCAGGATTTACCCTGAAATCATGTACTGCATTTTGTAGATCTTTTGTCAGTGTCAGACGTCTGGATGAGTCACGGCCATTGCTTAACCAATTTGCTCTCTGTGAAAGCCTGAGAGAATGTTTTCTCTCTAGGTGGCTCTCCTTAGGCGCACTATATGGCTTCAATCCCTTTCCTCTCTGGCCCCATAATCTCCTTGAACAGAAAATTTGGGACACCACTGAGTTATAGGATGTTATACTACAGTTTCTCTTATGTCCTGAGTCCTCACTGGTCTTGAGGGGCTAGGACCCAAATATTAGCTATCTTGTAACCCTTCTTTTTTTCTAATAGTTTAGTCGGGAAACTTAAGTTGTTAAACCTCCAGAAGAGAAATTTAATGATATTATTCCCTATAACATAGGCTTTGAACTTAACGTCACTATCTTTCTGAAAATCAAATGCCTTACACATAACATGGAACCAGTATTTTCCATCAATCATTGATATTCTAAACTTTAAATCCTTATAGAATGTAAAAAAATTATTATGCATTTTTACATAGAAATTAAAGAATTCAACCATTTATAAAATTGTAGGGGTACACTCCTATGGTACCTTTTTCTTGTCTCTTATTTTCTTTTATTACCTTTTTTAAAAACAAACAATTACTTGAGAGAGAGTATAGCAATAACTGATGTGACATTAGAAAAAGTACACCTTTAGGAGACCAGAATGATAGCTATTCCTAGCATGGTGTTAATATTACACCTTTTTATCCTCGGTGTAGTTGCTTACCTCACAGATATCAGCATATATAGTTAATTAGGGTGAGAATTCTACCACAGAAACACTAAATCTCCTGGAAGAGAAAGTCTCAGTGACATTGGGATAGGCAGAGAGTTTATGAACAAAAATCAAGCTACACAGGGAATACTTGAAGGAATTAATAACTGGGACCTCTTCTTGTTGAGAAGTTTTTGCACGCCAAAAGAAATTACTAACAGAGCCGGGCATGGTGGCGCACGCCTGTAATCCCAGCACTGGGGAGGCTGAGGCAGGAGGATCGGTGCGAGTTCAAGACCAGCCTGGGCTACAAAACTGAGCTCAAGGCCAGCCTGAACTGTACAGTGAGACCCTGTCTCAAAAAGCCAAAAAAAAAAAAAAAAAAAAAATTACTAACAGAGTAAAAAGACAACCCACAAATTTAAAAAAAAAAAAATCTTAACTAATAAGTATTCCGACAAAGGTCTTCTCTTAAGATTTTAAAAAGAACTAAAACATGTTAGGGCCCCAAAGATTAAAGACCCAGTCCAGAAATGGGCATCTGTGATGAACACATGCTTCTCAGAGAAAGGAATTCAACCAGCCTATAAATACATGAAAAAATGCTCCACATCACTAGCCATCCAGGAAATGCAAATTAAAACAACACTGAGATAGCATCTCACCCCAGAAAGGATGGTTATCATAAAGAAATCACATTTTGGGGCTGGGCGTGGTGGCACACTCCTGTAATCCCAGCACTCGGGGGGGCTGAGGCAGGAGGATTGGTGCGATTTCGAGACCAGCCTCAGCTACAAAAGTGAGCTCAAGGCCAACCTGAACTGCACAGCGAGACCCTGTCTCAAAAAAAATCACGTTTTCAAAAAAAAAAAAAAAAAAAAAATGGGATGATATGTGACCTTGGCAAAGGTGTACAGAAACAAATTCTCTTACATTTTGAACAGGAGTATAGATTGTCTTTGAAATATAATTTGTTGATATCTATCACAATTACAAATACTTATATTCTTTGGCCCAATAAGTCTGCTTCTGAGAATTTATGCTATAGACATATCTATACAAGGGTTAATCTAAAAAGTGGTATGCTTAAATGTTTAAAAACTGCTACAGTAAGAGTCACGTTGGCATTATGCTGTCTCTCTTGAAACACACCTCCCGCCCGTCTTGCTCACCACTTCCTGAAGCAGTTCTGGAAGCCCTCTTTCCTGGGTGTCTGTGCAAGCTATGATATTTTAATGCAGGGGGCTCCGCTGCTGAGAGCCATCCGGTGGACAGGAGCCCCTAAAGCATGACAGTGCGTCCCCACCTGCCTTATCCACCAGGGCTGACACCGTGCAGCTTGTGCCTCTTCTTCTCCAATACCAAAAGGACAAGAAGGGCATTCTGAATTGACCCAGAACGCACAGGCGGTCCTGACAGCACAGCTGAGGACGTGCAAGAGTGCGTGCTAAGAGAAGGAACATTTAAGAGGCGTTAACAGCAATGTCTTGGATTGTAACATTGTTTTAAATGTTAACACCCACTCTACTCTTTATCACGCCATGGGTACAAGATGTGAATAAGGATGTTGGCCATAGCGAGGACCACAAAGGCATGCGTACCCAGCAGTAAAAGAGCTGTGAAACAAATGTGTAGCTTAAAACAACCTAAGAAGGTACAAGCTGATAAAAAGACTAGAGTCACTACAGTGAAGGAGGTGGGTTCTCAGGTACAAAACATTCTTTAATTTCAATTAACAAGTATTAATTGAAACTATTAAATTGTTAAATATTCAATTAACAAAATTAAAGTCACGCATAGTGCTATACAGGGCTGTGCCAGTGGATATTTAACAAGTTAAAAATGTTGCAAGTATGTTTGTATGTACCCTCAAAATTTGCAGATAATGTCAATACGCATTACTCTATTTTTATGTATTTAGTACAGAGTCTACAGGGTCTTACTACACAGATTGGACTCATAGTGATCCTCCTGTTTTCAGCCTCCCAAGTGCTGGGACTACAGGTGTGTGCCACCTTGCCCAGTCTCAGTTGCTGTGTCAGTGTACCCTAGGGGTGGGACCAACACAGCACACCAGGGATCGAACCCCAGTCCCTGCATCTGCCTAAGCAGGCACTTTAGTCTGCTGAGCTATCCAGCCGGCCCCACATTACTCTTCATTCTAAATTCTGTCTGTAACACCAGTATGACACCTTATTGTTTTACAAATTCACTGGAAAGGTTTATCACCCCCAAATGTATCACAGGGTTTATGAGTAATCCTGGTCACTGGTGAAAAAGCCACTTGTGTCTTTGATGAGTGTGGTTCAAATACAAATGTTGGCTGAGTGCATTCTTTTGAATGGGCAAGCTGAAGGTGACGTAGGCACGGCAGAGCCTCCCTTGTTTATCAGGAACACGAGTGCCTTCTTTCCTGCGATGGTCACACTGAGGGCGGGCAGCATATCTCCTCAAGTGTGCTGCTCTCCACAGGGCAAGGAAATCAGACCCAGCACTTTGACATGTAATTAAAGAGCCCCTGCTCCTCCGCTGTCTTGGAGCAGACCCGGGTCAGCCTGCTGTGGCCCTCCAGCTCAGTCTAGTCTGCCATCTGGTTTTGTAAATGAAATCCAGAGCCTGGCCACATCCACTTGTGCGTGTGGCTTCTGCGTTTGCCACTCCAATGACAGCCCACAAAGCGTAAGAGATATTCACTGACCAGTCTTCTATGAGAAGTCTGCTCACCCCTGATCTAAACAATCAACAAAGCAAAGCAGGTCCTAATTCATAGCATCCACTGATTTCCAGGGCATAAATTAATACTCCATCAATGAGCAAGCCGAAGCCGCGAGGAAGTCCTCACCGAATGCAGAGTTGGAAGAGGAGCTAGCACCATATCATGTAGTCTTCCCACCCGCTGACCCTCTAGAGGTGATGCATGGTATCTCAGAAACGTAAATCACCTCAAGAACAGGGGCAATAGTAAGATGAGGGAACACAGGGAATACAGGCCCTAAGTTTTCACTATTTGTTTTTAATATAATTAAACTTCATACAATCTCTCTCTCTCTCTCTTTCTCTCTCTCTCTCTCTCTCTCTCTCTCTCTCTCTCTCTCTCTCTCTCTCTCTCTCTCTCTCTCTCTCTCTCTCTCTCTCTCTCTCTCTCTGAGACAAGCTTGCACTACATGGTTCAGGCTGTCCCTGAGCTCACTTTGTATCCCAGGCTGGCCTCAAACTCACAGCAATCCTCCTGCTTCAGCCTCCCAGGAGCTGGGTACAGACATGTGCCACCATGCCCAGATGATAAAATGTGATTTTTAATACTGGTTCACAACTAACTCACAAAGTTTCAAAAGGTTGGCTCCCAAGAGCAGAGGCTAGGCTCCAGCCCCTGGTCACACCGCACTGGCGAAGCACGCACGTGTGTCCAGAACGGCCATGTCTGTCGCCGTCAGCACCTATGTGCTCAGAGGACCCCAGGAACAGGCGGAAGAAACAAGGGGCAGTTGTTGCTCCGACTGTGGGGAACTGCAAGTCTGAGAGTTGAAGCAGGGTGAAGATTTGTTTTTCACTGTTTGTTCTTTTGCATAGAATATGAATTTGTATGAACTCTTCTTTCTCATCTGCCCCCATTGGTCTTGTGCAATCCAGCTATGAATCTGCTTTGCCTGCATCTCCCTCTGGCGCTGCTTGTCTCAGGAGTGGCCCTGCCTGTCCCCAGCAGGGCACGGCTCCTGGGCTGCAGTTCACCAGGGTGAGGAGCCCCAGGGGCCAGGCAGCAAGCAGTGAATCAGCAGCAACACAGGCCCGACAGCAGCTGGGAGCTGGGGCCCCCAGCCTTCTTTTTCTCCTTCGAGTTCTGTTTGTTCTTCTTCCCTGGAAAAATTAAGCAAGCTTTTCCCTTTAACCAATTTCTCTGGCATTTTCAAGGGCAAACCCCACGGCCTCCTGCCAACTACTTCCCACATGCCAAGCCTTCCTGGCTATATTTACCCCTGGGCTCCTCTGGTGTGGGGCTGTGGCCATACTCACAGGACCAGCCAGCCTGGCAGCTGCTGGGGGTAGAGGCCAACTCCCCACAGCCACCCAGGAGAAGGCTTGACCTGTGATGGGGAAATACCAGCTTGTCCCACAAGGCCTCCAAGCCGAGGCCTGGAGCTCTGCCTGCCTGCAGCTGCACTCATCCCTGGCTCTTCTGTGTTCTTCAAGTTTCTGTCTCACTGGGTGGGATCAGCCTCCTGCTCCGGGCACTGTGCCAACCTCCCAGCACAGCTTGTTCCCCACGCCCTCCCTGTCCAGGTACCCTACTCTTTGGGCTTGGACTTTCCACATCATGGCTGCTGAGTTCAAACAAGCATTCCAAGAAGCAGAGTCTGGGAACAAGAATTCCCGGAAGCTAAGGCCAGAGGCTCCAGACTTTTTTTTCTAACCTGTTTCCAGAGGTTGGCCATGAAGTCTCTTGATTCACTGTATTCTGCTGGTTACAAATGGCTGTAAGTTCCTGGATCAGTCAAGATTCAAGAAGGGGAGAAATCCTGCTCCAAATCCTGAGGGCATATTGCAACACGGCATTGCAGAGAGTGTGTAAAAAGGAAGACACTCTCTGGCCATCTTTGAAAATATAAGGGCCAGAGGGATAGGTCAGTGAATAAAGCACCTGCTTGGCAAGCACGGGACCAGGGTTTGATCCCCAGTTCTGCATGTCACACTGACCCTTCCCCTGGGGCACGCAGCGCCGGTGGCAGAGAGAGTCCAGGCATGGTGGTACATGCCTGTAATTCCAGCACCGGGAAGGCTGAAAGCAGGAGGTTCGCCATAAGTCTGAGTGGCACAGTGAGACTCTGTACCAGATACATAAAATGAAAGAAAAGAAAAAGAAAATATAGCCAGCAACATAAAGAAGATCCTGCAGGAAGTGTCTGTAGCTCAATGCCACATGGGGAACTCTGGCAGGGGGTTCCTACTTGAGAGTGAGCTGTTCCAGCTAGGTTCAGAGGAGTTCGAATGTTGGTATCTAGGTGTCACCCGCTCCTGACATTGCACCTAGTGCCACCTGTCTGCTAACATGGCAGTCCACAAACCTTGCTGAGTGAATGAATGAATTTTCATGTGTGAAACTTATGTTCTCTTTTGAAAATAAAGTTCAGGGCCCGGCCCAATGGCTCAGTGGTCTAAAGCACCTGCAGGCGGCTGCAGGGACCACGGTTCTATCCCCGGCACCATATGCTGCGCCAGCCCTGCCCTCAGGGCAGGCTGAGCCGGCCATGAAAATAAATAAACAAACAAACAAAAGTTCTAAAACAAGAAACAATCAAATAAAAATTAAAAAAAATAATAAAGTTCAAATAGCCTCTGAACCCTGAACCCCCAAATAAACATAGTATAAACTTACAAGACTTACCAGTAGCTTCCATTCAGTCATGATGGAAATGTCATGAAGGGAAAATCCGGAGGAGTTTCCCAGGTGCCCTAGGACTCTAAGGCGGACCCATTCCCTTTCTGACCCTGACCTCACATGTTGCCTCCCCTCTGGGGAGAACCAAGAACCAGGAAGTGCTGACCAGCCTGGTCACACCTGGAAGGCGGGGCTCCCGACACATCCAAGAAGCTAAGGAATGGAAGGGGACGAGACTGACCCCTCTCGGGGCTTCATCGGGGCACTTTCCCTGGAGTCATCTATTTAGCACGGCTTCGGCTCAGTGAAAGTCAGAACTACCAGCTTCGCAGCAGACAGACAAATAAAAGTCTTGGCTGGCAATGGGGCCACTTTTAAAAATGAGCAGAGCTTTTCCTCTGGCTTCTTTTTCTGTTCCACATGTTGTAAGTGAAACAAATTTATCATTTTGCTTTCCTTTCACCTGAGATGAATTTTTTTCAAGCAACTTCCTCTTGAAAGGATGTCGCCAATACCTTCTGGCTCCTCCAGGGCCAGTTTTCTTGGCCTCAATGCTATGCTGTTGGTGATTTGGCCACGCAGTGCTGGAAGGGACTCTGTGCTTCTGTGCTGCGGGGACCTTAGCAGCAGCTCTGGTCTCGTCAGGCAGAAGCCAGTAGCAGCTCCCCTTCTGGTTGTGATGACCAGTAACAGTGCTAGACATTGTCTCCAGGCTCCAGAATCTCCAAAGAGCTTCTAATTTCCTGTCACTAGCTGCACCTGCCCTGTCTTAAGCTCTCATCTCAAATAGGCAGTTGGTTAGTTAACTAATGAATGAATGAATTCTTTTGAGCCCTTTCTCCAATGTACCAGGGAAAAGCAATAAAGACAACACAAGCCATGTTATGCTGAATGTTTGGAAATGATTTCCTTTACACAAGGCCAGCCAGGCTTGATATTTACCTCATTATAACTTCAGTCAAAGCTGGGTAGAAAGTCACATGCTTTCTTGTTATTTTTAATTTTTCACATTTGGTACAGAGTCTCACTACACAGCTAGAACTCCATAGTGACCCACCTGTCTCAGCCTCCCGGGCCCTGGGATGACATGTGTGCCACCACACCCAGACTTGATCACTGACTCAGGGCGCCCAAGGGTTGGGCCAGTGCAGCATGCAGTTCCAGGGATTGAACTCTGGTCCCTTCACTTACCTAAGCAGGCACTTAGTCCACTAAGCTATCTTGCCAGCCCCAGAAATTCACATTCTTAAGCCACATGTTCAAGGACTTCCACAATCTGGGTCTGGACACCTGGCGAAAACCATGCTAAGCAGACAAGGAAGGGCACATTCTTTCACCCATGTTGGCAAAGGGAAGGTGGCAAGGGGAAAGAGGCTAGGGACGTTACCTGTGTTGCCACGACTGCAGAAGACGGTCCCTCCGGTGCTCAGGGACACAGTGCAGCCTCTTCTCTTGGGGGGAGAAGACTTTCCTGCCGCCAATCATAATCTCTTCAAATCATAAGTTTCTCTGCACTCCTCGCACCTTGTCTTTCTACCACCCACTCTTCCACTGTTGCTGTTGACTTAACACGACTATGCATTGTTCATGGCTTTTGTGCCATCCCAATTTGATGGCAAATTCTTGAAGGCTGGTGACAGCATCTAGTGCAAAAGTTGGCACAGAACAGGTGCTTGAAAGAATCAATGATAGGACTTATTTCCTTGGAAAGCAGAGAGAAGGGAGCCTGAATTAAATAGCTAGATCGGATCAACCTCTGAATGGAAAAGCTTGGTTAAACTGAGTCCTAAGTCACTTCTGCTGATTAACAACAGAGGAAATAACACAGAGGTGTTTCGGCCTTACTCAAAACTTAATTTAAAAATTATTTCAGCAGTAGGACAAGTTGAACCTGGTCCAGTGACACTGGAAGATTTTTCACACTGAGTGAGTTTTCAGAAGTTTTTTTTTTTCTACCCAGGGGCCAGGACCAAGCAAATGCCAGCGGCTGGTCACACACACATTGCGGTGTCAGTCCAGGCGCTGTGCCGGGTTGAAGCCAATATCCCTGTTTCCAGGCTCCAGCTGGTCATCGTCCCACATTCAACAGTGTGAACAGCACAGGGCCTTTGCGAATGCTTCACCTTTATGCCACCAAGGCTGCTGTCAAGCAAGGGAAGATGGTTGTAAATGTAGCCCTCAGGAACAAGGGCCATGCCCATCCCCATTAACAGGGTCCCACCATATTGTTCACAAAAGCAGAGTGACGCTTGCCTGTTGCCACACTGTGAGAAAGGAATCTGTATAAATCCACCTCAGGGGAAGACAACGGGAAAGCCAGGAAGTGAGACAAGCTCTACCTGCATTTGAAAACCTCCCTGGCTGCACTTAGCCAAGCCCTTTCTGCTGAAGTCATGGCGGTCCTCTCCAGACAAGCTCATTGTCTTGGGGTTGAACTCTACGTAGCCCAGTCTCTACGCAGTTATGCAGCCTCAAGACATTGGAGAGATGGAGGCTCCTGCTGACTAGGTCAGTGCTTTTCTAAGGTAAATAAATATCACTGTTTATGTTGAGTGAGAGAGCAACAAAGTGTTTTGAGGAGATTTTTGTTGGAAACTTTTTATGCTCACTCACTCATTTGTAGACTGTAAAATATTAAGAGAGGGTAAATACAAGAACAAGAGACAATGAGGGAAAATGGTAGAAAACTTCTATAAGAGAACTTGAAGAAAAGAAGCCATCTGTGAATGCAAATCTTAGCCAGCCCCTTGATGCCACGTGATTTCAGCAAACAGGAAAAGCTGACAGGGAGTCATATCAAGGCTGCCTAACCTTGGCTGTACCTCAGAAGCAAGGAGAGAGGAAGTATTTTAAGAATATAGTTATCCAAGCTTAACAGAACGTATGAATCAGAATCCCAAGGCGCTAGGCCCAGACATCTGTCTAATAAAAGGAAACAAGAAATCATCAAGAGAGGACAACCTCTTGCTTAGCTCTGAGAGGAATTTATGACATATGGTTTCTGTAAAGGCCACTAGACAACGAAATGTACCATATTCAATAGCAGCTAAAGAACACCTCAGGAGATGTTGATCCACTGACCATTTTTCATGCAGACCTGCAATAAAGGGTAAAGGCCTAAGACCACCTCACAGCCTGTGGAGGAACCCTCAGCACTTTGCCCCACTCACCTGAATGCACTTGGGACTAAGATGGGATGACTAGATGTCATGTGCATGGGCCCACTCCTCCCGGGCTTGAGTTACCAAGTGGGTAAAGCCATGCAGAGTCAGTGCCCAGTAAATGCTAGAAATTGTGACTTCACTGTTCACAGGTCCATGTGCCCCTGAGATTTCGGCAGGAAGCAAACACTTAAATTTTCAGCCAGGCAAGGGCTCTTCCCTGGTTGGTAGGGGCCTCATATGCCTCAGACACAAAAAACGCGGCAGCCAACTTACAATTTTGTGGTAACAACTACATCTTAGTTAAATCCAGTTAGTGTGGCTCTTATCAAAAAGACAAAAATAACAAAGGCTGGTGAAGATGGACAGAACGAGCAGCAGTCACACACTGCTCACGAAACGTTAAACTAGTACCACTGCCGTGGAAAGCAGTGTAGACACTTCTAATAAATAAACAAATAAATGTGGAACTACTGGATGATCCAGCAATTCTGCCGCTGGGTGTAATCTAAAGGAAATACAATTGATTTATCAAAGACACATCTGTGCTTCCATGTTTACTGTGAGGTTGTACACAAAAGACAAAGCATGGAATCACCCCACATGTCCATCAGTGAAGAAACTGATAAAGAAAATATGGGGGGTCCAGCAGGATGGCTCAGTGGTCTAAAGCGCCTGCTTAGGAAAGCTTAGGTGGCTGCAGGGACCACGGTTCGATCCCCAGCACCACATGCTGCACCAGCCCTGCCCTCAGGGCAGGCTGAGCTGGCCATAAAAATAAATAAACAAAATAAAAGTTCTGAAACAAGAAAAAAAAATAAAAAATAAATTTAAAAAAAAAAAGAAAATGTGGGACACAATGGAATGCTATTCGGTCTTTAAAAGGAAAGCAGTCCTGCTATTGTTTCAACAGGGATGGAACGAGAGCAGGTTACCTTACGTGACCTAAGTCAGGCACAGAAAGACAAACGCCGCATGTTCTCGCTCATATGTGGACCCGAACGGTCCATCTCACAGAAGGGGAGAGTAGTGGCTACTGGAGGGGAGAAGAGACAGATGGTGGAGGAAGCTGGGGTTAAATAACAGAGCTACGCTATAGTTACACAAGAGAACCGAGGTACAATTAAATAAGAGAACTAAGTTCTAGTGTTTATGTCACGGAAGGATCGCTACATTTGACAGCAATTTTGTTCTATACTTCAAAGGAGCTGGAAGAATGAGGTTCGAAGTTTCCCAACACAAAGAAATGGTAACTGTCTGAGAATAAGGAAATTTTAAGCACCCTCATCTTACCATTACATAGTACCTACGTGCATTGCATAATCACGTTGTACCCTATAAGCCCGAACAATTTATTTTCTCTAATGTATTGCTGCTTTAATTATAAAAACAATTTCTCGTGCACTCTCTGCTGTGACTCAAAACGATTTGATAAGTAATTTATACAAAAGGTACAAGAACAGCACAGGGAGGTCCTACACACGGCGCCACCTCCACACACAACTTAAATAATCGTAAAAATTAAAAGTCTTTGAAATTTAAAACCTTTGAAAGTTTGTAATTCTCCCTGTCATGTTCCTCATAGTAAAAGGGCCGGGTAACATGGCACACACAGCTGCCTTGCACTCGTGTCGTTCAGCCCAAACCCTTTCTTCCTTGATCTTCACGACTGTTACAGTTTCAATCTAAGACGACTGCCAAGGGACCGCAAGCGCAGAGGTGGGGTTTTCAGAGAGTGGTCCCGCGGGCTCAAGTTTCATCAGTAGACTGCTCCTTCACGGATTCATAACTTGGTGGGATTGTTGGGAGGAAATAGAGACTCAAGAAATGGATCTCCATGGAGACTGGACCATGGCGTCCTAACTTGGGGACTGCACTGTGGCCTCAGTCACTTCCTCTCTAGCCCTTTCCCTCCCTACTTCCTGGCTACCCCGGGGGTGAGAAACTTTCCATCGCAGCCGATCAGCCGTGATGACTCTGCCTTGCCAAGCACCTGAAAGTAACAGTTACCCAGGGACTGAGCCCTCTGGAACTATAGGCCAAAATACAGTTGTCCTCCTCTAAATCGTTTTCCTACAAGTGTTTTGTTATGGCACCAGAAAGCTTGCTAGAAGCAAAGAACTCCATATTTTTTAAGGTTGCTTGGTAGTTGTTCTAGAATGCCCTTTAACTCGTGTATAATGCTTCCTTACTCGGGGCACACATTTTTTATTTGTTTTGTCTTGGTTTGGTTTTTTTGGAAGAAATACAGCTGCGCTGCTGAATCTTGCCCATGGCGTCCCACGAGGTAGCACACCGTGCCACTTTGTCCTGTCTAACTGACGTTCCCATTCACATCTTGGAAGATGGGTCTGCCAGACTTCGCTGCTTAAAAATTAACTCTCTTTGGAGTCAGGACCTAACTTTATGGAGAAATACTATAAGCTTCTGTGATATATTATCTCGCAACAAAATTTTGGCCCGTTTCAGAAGCTTTGGCATTAAGATAATTATTATGCATAATGGCTGTCGGCGGTGATTTTCAAATTCTACTACATTTGTTTCTCTTTTCCTGTAATTTGTTATTTCCTCCTATTTATCTGTATATCAACTTGAATTCCTGTTTATTCAGTTGTACACAATTCATTACAATAATTATTTTGATGCTTAAATTGTTCCAGTGTTTACTTGTATGTTTTCGTTGTTTGTTGTATTAAATTTTATTTTTGTGAGTATTACCTTTAAGTTTATTTTAACTAACATATAAATTTAAAACTGCCAGAACCTTTCTCTCAGTTGTCAAGATTGGCTCTCAGGCGCAGCCAGGCACACAAAGCCAGCATGCCAGTGGCGAGGAGCTGGGTTTGTCATAAAACCCTGCAGGGTCCCTTCGAGAAATCCCTCCTCGACCAAGAACTGAAGTTGATCGGTGAGTATGGGCTCCGGGTCAAATGAGAGGCCTGGAGGGTCAAATTCACACTGGCCAGGATCTGCAAGGCGGCCCAGGAGCTGCTAACGCTGGACAAAAAGGACCCACGGGCGTCTCTTCGAAGGCAGTGATCTGACTCATCTGCATCGGGTGCTGGACGAAAGCAGGATGAAGCTGGATTATATCCTGGGCGTAAAAAATGAGGGCTTCCTGGAGAGGCGACTGCAGAGCCAGGCCTCCAAGCTGGGCCTGGGCCACGCGCCTGTGCTCACCCGCCAGCGCCACATCAGGGTCCGCAAGCAGGCGGTGAACCTCCGGTCCTTCTTGCGTGCTTGGACTCGCAGAAGCACAGCGAGGTCTCTCTGCGCTCCCCATATGGGAGGCTGCCTGGGCAGTGTGAGGAGGAAGAATGGGAAGGAGGGTCAGGGTGGGGCTGGAGCCAGGATGAGGAGGAGGAGGAAGAAGAGGAGGGGAGATGGGGGAGGGAAGGGGAGGAGGGGGAGGATTAATCCCACCCTGCAATTTCTGTGGATTTAGTTTTCCAGTTACAGAACAAACCAGAACGAATTAAAAAAAAAAAAAAAAAAACTGTCAGGATACAAAAATCAATAATATTACTGTATACCAACACCATTGAGATGTAAATCAGAAAACAATTCCATTCACAATAGTTAAAAAAATAAATAAATAAATATCTCAAAATCAACCTAATTAAGAAAATGAAAGACCTCTATAATGAAAACTACAGTACTTGCAAGATTGAAAAGTGCTTGAGAAAATGGAAAGATATCACCCTGTTCGGACATAAGCTGAAATATTATTATAAAAGTGGCCGCATTACAGAAGTAACCTGTTGGCCATTTGTATGTCCTCTTCTGGAACTTGTCAGTTTAGGCCTATTGCCTTTTTTTTTTTTTTTTTTTTTTTTTTTTTTTTTTTTTTTTTTTTTTTTTTTTTTTTTTTTTTTTTTTTTTTTTTTTTTTTTTTTTTTTTTTTTTTTTT